>APFE030515142.1:0-28264 GCA_000404065.3 Pinus taeda
TTTGGAGAGGGAACAAAGACATTGAGAGATAGACGAGGAGAAAGAGGTGGAATGAAGGGAGAGATGAATGTGGAATGAGTTAGAGAGGAGACAAGGGAAGAGGGAGAAAAGGAGAGGATAGAGATAGGGAAAGAAGGGAAAGAGAGAGGGGGGGGGACATATATATGGATGCGGGAGAGGTGGGAGAGATAGAGGGAGGTAGGAGAGAAATAGAGAGAGAGGAAGGAAGAGAGAGAAGGAGTAAGAGATGGAGTTGGAAGGGGTGAGAAGGAGGGAATAAGAAAGACAAATAGAGAAAGGCAGAGAGGGAGAGGGAGAGGGAGTAACAATGATAGAGGAAAGATAGTGCATGATTATTTTAAGTTTTTTATCATCGTATTTTCTTTGACATAATTGATCCAAAATATAGGTTTAACATTTTACAAGGAATTATACCTTCTTAATTTAGATACTTTCTTAAATACAATACAATGGGATTGGATTTAAGAGAGAGAGAGAGAGAGAGAGAGAGAGAGGCGGAGAGAGTGGGGGAGAGAGACATGATAGAGTAGGGGAGAGAGAAAGGTGGGAGAGAGTGGGAGAGAGGAAGGAAAAGAGAGAGGGGGGAGAGAGGAAGGAAAAGAGAGAGAATGGGGGAGAGAGAAGGAGAGAGGGAGGGAGAGAGATATTTTTTAGTTTCGTACTGTTACTTACTTACAACTAGCCTAGATCCATCTTAACCCTAGATCTATCAAACATCTAGAGGGATCATATCCATTGAGGTGCAAACCTCTTTTTTTAGTGAAAAACTTGAGGAAAGGTTTTCACCTTGAGAGATTCGATCCCTTTGAGCGCTTGATAGATCTGAGGTTAAGATGGATCTAGGCTCGTAGATATTTAAATAAACAAATATATTAAGTAATTTTTGGGGTTATTAACATATAATGTAAATATAATTTTCCATAAGTTGCTTTTGTATGTAATGTTTTATGAATAAAAACATTGAATTTCCAAATATTGGCTTAAACATACTATAACTAATGTTATATTAGAAAATAATAGAAAAAATTAGTTAAACTTCCTTATTATTAAGGAAAGATGTCATGGGTTGCTTTTAGCTTAGTTTTTTTCTCTATTTCTATGTAGCCACGGGCTTGTTTATAGTTTGAGTATGCAAGATAGATATGTATATCATATATATCTTCTTGGAGGGAGTTATACTTATCATCTAATAATTGGAAGATATTTTAAATGTGCTTTAGGAGAGGGCTATCTTGCTTAATGCTATTATCTATAATACAAGAAATCATCTCCTTAGTATATATATTGAGCAATCATCTCCTAGGTATGCTAGTATATATATTAGGCAATCACCTCCTAGATATGCTAATGTAGGTCCACATTATTTTTATTCCTAATTCCATTGTGAGAGTTCCTCATGTTTATAATCAACTTCTCTCTCTCTATCCACACTCTAGCTCCTACTGGTGTTGGAAAATATTGTCTTGAGTTCTTTCAGAGGTTGTATAATGGTTGGCTTGTGCCTAGATGGAAACCCCTTTATCAGAGGCCTAATATCCACTTATTGTTTATAGGGATGTGGAAGTATAAGGCTTTCCCCCTTCTACTCTAAACCTTTAGATTAGTCTTCTCTTGTGTATTCATTGAGGTGATGCATCCTCTATCTCCTCTATTTGGACCAGAAAGACACTTCACAAATACTTGCATGTAATGAAAGAGGAATTCAATGGAGTTACATGTTTTCCTTAATGATATAGCTATGATAACTTCTGAAATATTGGTCATTGACATCTTTTGCCTCACATAACATCTCTCAGCCATATGATGTAGGAAAACAAAAATGTTACAATATTATAAAAAAAAAAATTCAATCATATAAATTGCAAATATCATGTTAAATTTTAATAATGCACAATTTGATTAGAATGAAAATATTAAAGAGTTTTAACTCCATATTTACATTAAAAAACATAATCCATTAATCCTATATAACAATTACAATTTAGCAATTTTTTTCAAATAAATAAAGAAATAAAAACATTTAAGTCTAAATTAGCAACCGATAGTAGTGAATTTTTAGTTGTTGGTCTTCTTCTAAGCAATTTTTTGTTCAGCTATTTTTTTTTTTAAACTACAATCACTGGTTTGAAAAACATCAACAAATGAATTATGATGTGATTTTCACTAAAACCCTCTTTTCATTAAAAAATAATAATTTTAAATTATTGAATACTAATATTTATAATATTTTACAAATTTTTGAAAACACTATAATAAATTTTTCTCATATTAAAAATACAATTTAAATTGTGATCTTGTGTTTCCAAATTTCGATGAAAACATCGAAAGATCGTGTAGTTACATAGTTGTCTGTCTCTAAACTGGGAGCATATGGAAAGAGAATTGTAAAAATTATCGAGGGACATTTAGACTTGCCGAATTTCATGTATTCTTAATGATGTTATAATTTCATATAATCTTAATGATAAGATGGAATATTTAGATAAATTCTTTTAACTAAATCTAAAGTCACAAAGAACCAACATAATTTTTAAAAAATTATATAAATATATTTTTGTAAACATAATATATATGCTATTTGATTTAAAACTAGCATTTGCACCTTATGTTGCAAAGGAAACGCCGTAAGACATAGAGTGGGGAAGAATTGTGACATATAGGAAATGACATATAGAAAATCACTAAATATAGAAATTATAGAAATTAGTAAACGAAATGCCATTCAAAACTAAAAGATAAAAGAGAAATCACTTATATTATGCCAAATTTACAGATTCTATACCTTTTCAACATAGATTCTATAACATTTTGAACTATCTCAGTTGATCAAAAAATTACATACTCTTACCAAAAAATTACATACTTTTACCACTTGCTTTTTAGATGATTGGATTTGCGTTTTTATAACGATGGAAATGTGAAGATTTCAAAAACATTTATTACAAAACTACTTTAATATTCAAGGAATTAGGAGGAAATAGTATTAGAGGCTGCAAACCTGTAATTCTGCCACAACTTCAATAGAAATATACATAGCAAGTGTGTTAAAGCCTTCAAACATAATTTGAGCCATCCTCTCTGTATTTTCTTTGGGATTTACAGGACACTTTGTAATCAAAACGAGATGAAGATAAATGGCCAAGAAACAGTGTTTCTGTCAAGTTTCTGTTTCTGGACCATTTATGGGAAAGACTAACTGTTACTCCATTTCAGTGACATGGAGTTTCAAAAGTGCATTTGGAATAAAATGGAAAAAGTTTGCACAGTGATTGAAACGTAGCCGCAACCGCTGACAGATTTTTCAAGTTACCCACAGCGGATTCAATTCTATAGTAGACTCTTGAATATTTCAAAAGGGCTCATATTCCAAACCTCAAAGCAACAGTAGTGAAGTTGGGCTCCAGTAAACATGTGTGTAAGTGCATGCATTCAATTTTCAAATGAACTGAATTGTAAGGCTTGAACTTAGTGGGCACCCAACGTTGTCTGAATTCTTGCATGTACTTTCCTCCATCTTGTTATTTATTTCTTTCTTCATTTAGTCATATGGTACAGTTGTACTGGCATGACCTTTATCACCCTCTTTGTCGATCTCTATTGTGTTTCTGCAACCCAATGGTCCCTGAAAAATGTTTCTAGGCTGTATTTGATCCTTTCTAGGGTACATTAACCCCAAAAGTGGTGCATAGGTCTCCCTCATAAGTAAATACAAGCTCTTTCTTACAATCCGGAATCAGTTTTCCTTAAATGGATAAGTGGGTGAATATAACATATTATTCCTTGCACCCCAGGGAATATCTAACATATTATGCCTTGCACCCCAGGGAATATGATATGCAACGTCAACTCTATCCGAGGTTGAGCAGTAAACAGGACATGAGATCTCCGATATCTAGAATAAATTAGCCGTGTCTCCTATTCTTCTCAAAGATAAAAGAGACTCCAGTTTGATTATTTTCATTCCATATTTTTAAAGATTAAAATGAAAGGGTCATACCTGCAACCTTGGTAAGAATCCAGGAGTGAGGAAAGTGCGATTTGAATCATCGCACTCAACATGGTGGCCATTGTAAATGTAGCCCGATCCACCCAGCCACCATGTTTATGGTTTGTACCGACCTTCCTCCATTATTGCAGGTATTAAAAGCTTCAAATTGTGATTGCCAGGTGTTGTTCATAACAGAGTTCTAGTTTCAACATCATGGTCACAAGGTCACTTGGGTGCACATTCTCAAAAATTCTGGGACCAAATCGAGGTACTGAACCCTGTGAAGGTTCTCTTAAAATCACCTCCAACTCTTTTCTAGTTGTAAAGCACCCTTGCCCTCGATCCAAAGTAGGGATATAATTAGAGCGAACCATATGGAAGCATTCATTTTGTTCCTTGATGCATTCCATGTGTTCCCTGCCTTCCATGAACAAAGGGATGCGTTGGAGACATAAGCACGGTATCCCCATTTGCATGTAATAGTCAGGCATTTCCTTGGGGAGATAGATAGATAGACAGACATGGGGGAGTGATTACGTAATGGGTCACAATTTTCAAGAAGAAGCTATTTCTTACAATCCGGAATCAGTTTTCCTTAAATGGAAAAGTGGGTGAATCTAACATATTATCCCTTGCACCTCATGGAATATGATATCTAGCTTCAACTCTATCTGAGGTTGATCAGTAAACAGGACATGAGATCTCTGATATCTAGAATAAATCAGTCGCGTCTCCTATTCTTCTCAAAGATAAAAGAGACTCCAGTTTGATTATCCATGAGATCTCTGATATCTAGAATAAATCAGTCGTGTTCTTCTCAAAGATAAAAGACACTCTAGTTTGATTGTTTTTTTTTGTGTATTTTTAAATCAGTCGTGTTCTTCTCAAAGATAAAAGAGACTCTAGTTTGATTGTTTTTCTTTGTGTATTTTTAAAGATTAAAATCAAAGGGTCATACCTGCAACCTTGGGAAGAATCTAGGAGTGAGGAAAGTATGATTTGAGTCATCGCACTTAAAATGGTGGCCAGTGTAGATGTAGCCCGATCCACCTAGCTTCCATGTTTGTATTGCAGGTATGGAAAACTTTGAATTGTGATTGCCAGGATCTTGTTCACAAAATAGTTCTAGTTTCAACGTCGTGCTCACAAGGTCAATTGGATGCACATTCTCAAAAAAATTGGGGACCAAACCCGGGTAATGAACCCTGTAAAGATTCTCTTAAAATCACCTCCAATTCTTTTCTATTTGTAAAGCCCCTTTGTTGTCGATCCAAAATAGATTGACTTTTGTTGTTGAGTCTTACTAGACGTCCAAGGATTTCCACAAAACCACTCACAGTTCACTATGATGAAATCAAGCCCTTGAAAATAGATGATTTCTCCAGCTTTATGCAAAGAGAATGCTATGGCTCTTCGCCTCTCTTCAACCTTTGTTGGGTCATTATAACTGATAGATTCCAAACTGGTCATTGAAGCATTGTTGGATAATTAGAGTGAACCATATGGAAGAATTTATTTTGTTCCTTGATGCATTCCCTATGTTCCCTGCCTTCTATGAACAAAGGGATGCGTTGGAGACATAAGCATTGTATCCCCATTTGCATGTAATAGTCAGGAATTTCCTTAGGGAGATAGATAGATAGACATACATGGGGGAGTGATTACGTAATGGCTCAGAATCTTCAAGTAGAAACTCTTTCTTACAATCTAGAATTAGTTTTCCTTAAATCGATAAGTGGGTGAATCTAACATATTATGCTTTGCACCCCAGGGAATATGATATCCAGCTTCAACTCTATCCGAGGTTGAGCAGTAAACAGGACATGAGATCTCTGATATCTAGAATAAATTAGCTGTGTCTCCTATTCTTCTCAAAGATAAAAGAGACTCTAGTTTGATTATTTTCTTTCTATATTTTTAAAGATTAAAATCAAAGGGTCATACGTGCAACCTTGAGAAGAATCCAGGAGTGATGAAAGTGTGATTTCAATCATCGCACTCAAAATGGTGGCCAGTGTAAATGTAGCCCAATCCACCTAGCTACCATGTTTGTGGCTTGTACCGACCTTCCTCCAGTATTGCAGGTCTGAAAAGCTTCGAATTTTGATTGCCAGGATCTTGTTCAAAACAGAGTTCTAGTGTCAACATCATGCTCACAAGGTCACTTGGGTGCACATTCTCAAAAATTCTGGGACCAAATCTAGGTACTGAACCCTGTAAAGCTCTTAAAATCACCTCCAACTCTTTTCTAGTTGTAAAGCCCCTTTGTTGTCAATCCAAAATAGGGATAACTAGAGTGAACCATATGGAAGAATTCATTTTGTTCCTTGATGCAGTCCGTGTTCCCTGCCTTCCATGAACAAAGGGATGCGTTGGAGACATAAGCACTGTATGCCCATTTGCATGTAATAGTTAGGAATTTCCTTGGGGAGAGTGATTACGTAATGCCTCACAATCTTCAGGTAGAAGCTCTTTCTTACAATCCTGAATCAGCTTTTCTTAAATGGATAAGGGGGTGAATCTAACATATTATGCCTTGCACCCTAGGGAATATGATATCCAACTTCAACTCTATCTGAGGTTGAGTAGTAAATAGGACATGAGATCTCTGATATCTAGAATAAATCAGTGGTGTCTCCTATTCTTTTCAAAGATAAAAGAGGCTCCAGTTTGATTATTTTCTAAAGATTAAAATCAGAGGGTCATACCTGCAACCTTGGGAAGAATCCAGGAGTGAGGAAAGTATGATTTGAATCATCGCACTCAAAATGGCAGCCAGTGTAGATGTAGCTTGATCCACCTAACTGCCATGTTTGTGGCTTGTAGCGACCTTCCTCCAGTATTGCGGGTATGAAAAGCTTGGAATTGTGATTGCCAGGATCTTGTTCATAACATAGTTCTATTTTGAAAATCGTGCTCACAAGGTCAATTGGATGCACATTCTCAAACGTTTTGGGACCAAACTCGGGTAATGAACCTTGTAAATATTCTCTTAAAATCAACTCCAACCCTTTTCTAGTTGTAAAGCCCCTTTGTTGTCAATCCAAAATAGATTGACTTTTGTTGTTCAGTATTACTAGACGCCCAAGGACTTCCTCTCAAAACCACTCACAGTTCACTATGATGAAATCAAGCTCTTGAAAATAGATGATTTCTCCAGGTTTATGCAAAGAGCCTGCTATGGATCTTTGCCTCTCTTCAACGTTTGTTGGGTCATCATAGCAAGATTGCATTCTCAGTGCTGGAATTTTGTTTCACACAGTTGAGCAAACTCTTCCCATCTCATAACTGGCTTGTTGGAATGCTCAGATTTCCAATTGAACAACACTTTTTAGTCATGGCATACTCTGTAAATTTTGGGAACCCTTTCTAAAATTGTTTTGGTTGTTTGCTGCACATGATGAGCAGCCTTATTCATTGAACCAGATGACCTTGCATCCACTGTATATACGATTGGGGATAATTCAGCAAAGCCAGTGAAACGAACCCTAAGCCTGTAAATGCATTGGACCACTGATAAGTACAATTCTGACCTTTCAAAAGTTTTATCAATATGAGTGAAAACAACTGTGACATGAGTGAGAAAGGTTTCTACTCTTTTGGAATTTGAAACAATAAATCTTAGCCAATATATTATATCTTTTTCAAGTTCTTGAAACTTTTTGGGTTGTCTGTTGTCTGGTTTTCTGAACAGGCTGCAAATTATGAGAAAGAAATGTGGGTTCCGAGGACTAGGGAACATGAGATCATGAAAAGCATGGAACTCATGTTGACCCGCAAGGTCCCAAATTGAGATTCTAGTATCATCATCTTCCAGGACCTTGATTTTGATACCCCGCGTTCTTGTGATGGAATACCTAATAACATTCATAACAAGGATAATTCATCTAATTTCAGAAACTGTAAAATATTCGTACTCTTATGAATTTTGAAAAGCTTAAACCTCTTTAGGTCATATTTTATTTGATTCCAAATAATGAATAATCTTCCTCGTGGTCATTGCATGATCGATCTATTTATCTATAGTTGTTTTTTAGTATTATATATATTATATTATCATTCTCCTCACTGAATATTTCAACAACATATATATGTGTAGATTGGATCGTTGTCTTTACCTTTGTGTATAATGAGAAATTGATTAAGGATGAATAGGGAAAGACATAAATCTTGCCTATAAATTATTGTCCACAAAGGAAAACTCTAGCAGTTTTGGGCACTGTTATGGGCATGTCTTTTTCAGAAAATAAATCTGTGGCTAGACATTGACATTTTGTCCAAGCTGTTGGTGAACACGATCAGTTTTACCAGAGGCTTGAATTTGAGTTCCATTCAGATCAATCTCTTCAAGCCAGTAATTCACCTGTAATGAAACACGCTCATCAGGCTATCCTCAACCACACAAACAGAAAAATAGGGAAAGAAGACAGCCAGAACAAAACATAAGAAAGGGAGCAATAAAATAAGAAAATGCATCTAGACAAAAGGTTCCCAAAAATTCTGGGGAACAATATTATTATTATTTATGGTGATAAAATCATCCAATCTTGTTCATGGGTTCAAAAAAAGACAAGATAGAGGGACTGGAATTGATTCTACATACATGGAGATTCTATCATTTGCACTGTACACTACAAAATTGACAAAGCCAAATTAATCTTGAAACAATCCCAATACTAAACTGATAACATGCTCCACCATAAAACCAATTCCGACCGAATCATTGTTTTATCTGGTTTTCTGATATCTGGCATCTACCAAAACACAGTCCTCATAAGCCACCGCATCTGTCTGTGATTAGAAAAGGTCATCCAAAAGTATAGCAGTGATATTGGATCTTCCATCCAAATTTCCATAACCTTGAAGTAAATTGTAAGGACAAGCTTTCTTTCTGAAAGAGAAATCTTTCTGCTTAGTCTATTGCAAGGAATGCACAATAGAATCTGAATTCTCAACCGTGTGAACATTCTCCATTACCTTCTTCCCAAGCACATAACTCTTCTGAATAAGATATGTAACCAGCACACTGTCTGGAAATTGATTCCTACTCGTTCTCTGCAATGAAACTCTCACTATCATAGCGTTGGCCAAACGCCTAACAGGCTGGATTCCACCAAGTATTACCCCACTGTTCAACCTTTTTCAGAAAATAATTCTGTGGCTAGACATTGACATTTTGTCCAAGCTGTTGGTGAACACGATCAGTTTTACCAGAGGCTTGAATTTGAGTTCCATTCAGATCAATCTCTTCAAGCCAGTGATTCACCTGTAATGAAACACGCTCATCAGGCTATCCTCAACCGCACAAACAGTAAAACAGGGAAAGAAGACAGCCAGAACAAAACATAAGAAAGGGAGCAATAAAATAAGAAAATGCATCTAGACAAAAGGTTCCCAAAAAATATGGGGAACAATATTATTATTATTTATGGTGATAAAATCATCCAATCTTGTTCATGGGTTCAAAAAATGACAAGATAGAGGGACTGGAATTGATTCTACATACATGGAGATTCTATCATTTGCATTGTACACTGCACAATTGACAAAGCCAAATTAATCTTGAAACAATCCCAATACTAAACTGATAACATGCTCCACCATACAACCAATTCCGACTGAACGATTGTTTTATCTGGTTTTCTGATATCTGGCATCTACCAAAACACAGTCCTCATAAGTCACCGCATCTGTCTGTGATTAGAAAAGGTCATCCAAAAGTATAGCAGTGATATTGGATCTTCCATCCAAATTTCCATAACCTTGAAGTAAATTGTAAGGACAAGCTTTTTATCTCAAAGAGAAATCTTTCTGCTTAGTCTGTTGCAAGGAATGCACAATAGAATCTGAATTCTCAACCGTGTGAACATTCTCCATTACCTTCTTCCCAAGCACATAACTCTTCTGAATAAGATATGTAAGCAACACACTGTTTGGAAATGGATTCCTACTCATTCTCTGCAACGAAACTCTCACTATCATAGCGTTGGCCAAATGCCTAACAGGCTGGATTCCACCAAGTATTACCCCACTGTTCAACAATTTCATCTCCTTCTCCCTTTTGTCCAGCGAAGTCCACAACTGGTTCCCATAAACGCTCTCAAATATACCCTACATCCTTACACCATTACTTCCTATATTGTTCAATCCAGAGTCAACAATGTTTGTGCCATTCTCAGGCATAGGATCACTCTAGGTCATGTCCTCTATAGTCAGATAAAGCCTGTTCTTCTTCCCAACTACATCCATGGCATAATCTAAAACCAAAACCCCCTCAACTTCTGTCAAAAGAACATGTTTAAACTTATGCCTGACCTTAATAAACAACAGCTGATAACATGCCCATCTTCTCAACAGAATGGGGGGCTGATCCAGAAACCCAATCAAAGCATCACCGGGATTAAGCTCTGAGACATCGAAGCCCACAATGGATCCCCACGCACAGGCTCAAAATACATAACTTCAGATCCAGTGCTCTAATTCCCATTATGCGATCCCTAAAGGGGCTCATTCGCTTTTCCATCTCCCACACCATAATTCCTATCTTGGGCATCTTTCTTGAATGCACCTGAATTGAATATATTAATTTTACATCTAGAAACTGCCCTGGCCACATTAAATTCCCCTCCACCCTTATTAAGGGAAATCCTAGACGAAGATAACAGCTGCTCAGACTTGCCCACGTGACTGATATTCACGCTGGTTCTTGGCATTGTTTGTTGGGCCGAAGCCTCCCTCACTAGCTGTTAAACAACTTCATGAATCTCCTGTTCTCTTCCTCAATTGCCCTCGAGATCTGTAGAGGAATAGAACTCCATGGAAACACAATAACAACATCTACCGTTGCATTCATTCTGAATCTGTGTAGGGTCCTGAGAAACCATCTGAGCCCTAGTTGCCTGTAGTCCACGAGCCCTTCTCCGGCAGCCAATTGAGCCCTGGACCTGCAGCCAAGGCAGCCAATTGAGCCCTAGACCTGCAGTCAAGGAAAAGAGGGAGACCGTTCAGCTACATTATCAATCAAATGGTGTCAAAAATAATTAAATGACTGCTTAAGTTTTCAGTAAACACCCTGTTACCTGCTCTTCCCGAGTTTAGTTTCTGAAATGCATTCAAACAATTAGTTCTGCAGCCAGTAGCGAAAGTGAGAGGGAGATAGGAGGAAAGAGGCTCAGCGAGAGTGTGAGCAGTTTGGATAAGCTGTATCACCGGAGAATGAAACCCTAACGGGAGTAGGGTTCTCCGTTTTGCATCCCTGCACAAACAAGAAACCAGTAAAAAAAAGATAACCCTAAAAACAGAACAAAAGCAAAAGCAAGAAACCTGGGCCTAACCAAAAACCCTGGCCTAACCAAAAAACCTGGCCTGGCGCTCTTCCTCCTGCAAAACAATCCGCCTTGCGCCACCCTCCTATCCCTCCTCCTGCAAAAAAATCTGCCTTGCGCCGCCTCCTGGCCCTCCTCCTGCAGAAAAAGTTTCGTGCCCTGGGCCGCCCTCCTGGCCCTCCTCCTGCAGAAAAATTTTCGTGCCCTGCGCCGCCCTCCTGGGCCTCCTCCTGCACAAAAAGTTCGTGCAGCACACGACGGACCTGCTAGGTAGACCGACCAGCACTGGGTTTAATTAATTTTTTAAGTAAGTTTTTTAATGTTTTTTTGGACGACATATAATCGTTGAATCGTCTAACAATAGATCTGAGGGTCAAGATTAGGACAGAGAGGCATTCAGGGGAGTTCATTTCAGATGGAAACGCCTTACGGCGTAATTATTTTCAATATTTGAAACACTAATTGAATTTAAATTATATAAATATATTTTTGTAAATATAATATATATGCTATTTGATTTAAAAATATTTTCAATATTTGAAACATTAATAGAATGTATAATAATAATAATAATATCCATTTTTAAGGTCACAGCCAAGCCAGACACCAAATTGGTGTATGAGACCCCCTTGTTTGTGGGACAAGGGACCCGCCAGACACCAAATTGGTGTATGAGACCCCCTTGTTTGTGGGACAAGGGACCCACCTCCACGCAGCGATTTGACTGCTAAGTCTACGAAGGCATACATACTCTACCCCCCTCTGGTTTTGAACCTCTGACCTCTTAAGAGGAAACACATGCTCTTAACCATTAGGCCCACTCACGTTGTATTATAGAATGTAGTTTGTATGAAGTATGTGATGTTTAAGTTTGTGAAGTATGTGTTATTGTTTTATTTTTTATGATATTATTTATTTATTTATTATTATTATTTTTATTTATTTATTTGCTGGATAGGAATTTGTTAAATTTACACATTTATTTTGTAAATCTTGTATAATTTAAGTGTTTTTCCGTTTTTAAGGACATTGAATGTATTTTTCATTTAAAAATAGATTCTATATAACTACAATAACAAAAAAGATATTGTTGATCACAATTTTTTTTTATTATTTGCCAAAATCTTGCAAGAAATTTTTCTAGAAATCTTACTGTGGAGACTTTAAATCATTTTTTTTGATGGTGAAAATGGATTTGGCACCCACAAGGACCCTTGGCATGGAAAACCTGAAATTTGACAACTATAAAAGTTTCCGTTAGATTTTCTCAAACTCATGCCGGAATGTTTAATATTTTATGGGTTTGTAGCATGTTTAGACTAAGCCGAAAAAACACAATTCATCCAGAAATTGTTTTACCAAATTCCCACCAAAAACTCTAAAGAGTATGGTGTGTTAATTAAAATTCCGAGTATTGTGGCATGTTTAGATTACGTGGAAAAAAATACAATTCATCCAAAAATTGTCTCACCAAATTCCCACCAAAAACTCAAAACAGTTTGGTGTAGAACAATGTAGTGCATTAATTAAATTTCCCACCAAAAACTCAAATAGTGTGGTGTAGAACAATGTAGTGCATTAATTAAATTAGTAACTCTAAAGAGTGTGGTGTATTAATTAAATTTTTGGGTACTGTTGTATGTTTAGATTACGTGGAAAAAAAATACAATTCGCCCAAAAAAATTGTTTCACCAAATTCCAAAAAAAAAAATCTCAAAAACCAGTGTATTTTTATTAATTAAATTAATAATTGAGTTAATGAGAAAATAAATAGAGAAAAACTCAAAACACTGTAAAAATATGTAGTGTATTAATTAAATTAATAATTAAACTAATGACAAAGTAGATAGAGAAAAACTCAAAAGAGTGTGATGTAAAACCCTGTAATGTATTAATTAAATTAATGAGAAAGTAAATAAATTAGTTGTTTTAGTGGGACTTTTTGGAAGCTTTTTCTCTTGATTTCTTTAAAATCCCGCAAAAATTTATTGAAATCACAAGCTTGATGGTAACCTATGCACAATCGAAGTGTCCTAAGATACAATCAAAAAACCAATTCAAATAACCCAAATCAAGATTTCACATTAAATTTTTCTGCCAGATTTACAAAACTCCCAAAAATCGCATGAAGACAACTCCATAAAAATAGCAAACTTAAAAATAAATGAATTTTTGAATATTCACTATACATTCTGCCAATTATATTATTCCGCGTGGCCAGTAAACAAGTCAGGGTAATGGCTAAGGGGCCTGCCATAGGGCATTAAATGCCTGCTTAGCTGCATGCTCTATAACGCGATAACAAGCGTGCGCGGTGAGTAGATAAATAAAAAATAATGCGCGTGTGTTATCACGTTATGGAGCATGCAGCTAAACAGGCATTTAATGCCCTATAACAGGCCAGTTAGCGATTGCCACAAGTCAGCCCTAACTGAATTACAAACACATTACAAATAAGCGTGAGGAGGAACAATTCTAATTACGCTACTCAAGCCTGAGTAGAAACATATTACAAATAGCCGTGAGGAGGAACAATTCTAATTACGCTACTCAAGCCTTCTGTTGTGGGTTTATGAGAGAAAGAGCAGGTCCGAAATGAAGTGAAGCCTAGTTGAAAGGAGCGTTCTGTGAAAAAGTTTCGAAACATCTTTTGCCAAAGGTTTTGGCACATTTTTTGGAAGATTTTTGGTCCTAGTTAGTGCCCAAGTCGACCACTGGGAGAAATACCTGTGGGCAACAGAAGAGGGTGGCGCTTTTCGTGAAGCAAGGGCCGGGACGAGCGCCCTTGATCATTATTTTGCTGGGTTGCCCACGTCGACCACCGGGAGATACGAGTGGCTTCTGGAAGACGTTGCGGTGATGAACCACGATCATCATTTCCCTGGGGCTGCCCAGGTCAACCACTGGGAGAAATACGAGCGACCGCTGGATGACGCAGCGGCAGCGAGGAGCCATGGCGTTGACGTTGACGTTTTTCCTGGGGCTGCCCACTTTCTCCAAACCTGTTTTCTGTGCAACCGTTCTCTCAGGCCCCACACGGATATTTACATGTACAGGTAAACATCCCTTACTTTTCTGCCTCTTTACATCTAAGCTGCGAAGGGTTATTGTTCCACGGGCAAAGATAAAGATGAAAAAATTTGTTGTTCCTTTAGTCCTTCAAGAGAAGACTTCGTTGACAGTAATTGTTCTTCAAGTTCCTTCTAGGTACATGACTCTCTGATCACTGTTCAAACACCTGACTGAAATTCCTTGAGCTCTCTTGGATTCTTCATTAAGACTCTGAAGTAACAATCTTTTCTCACTACCAAGAGAAACATTCTCTCTTTTCTGCTATTCATTTTCTTTCAACAGCTCCAGGTGCTTCTCCTCCAATTCTGTATATTTCTTGGCAAATTCTGCTTGCATTGATTCAAAATTAATCACCTGCTCTTCTTTTTCCTCAAGCTGCTTCTTAAGACTGGCATTCTCCACAAGAAAATGTTCAACTTCTCTTCCATTTTCTTTGCAGCTTCCCCTTGTTCGCTTCCTGCAATTTGGATATCGTTTCATCTTTTCCAGACATGGATATTTTGTCATCTTTATCTTTGCCCGTGGAAGAATAACCCTTCGCTGCCTCTTTACACGTACAGGTAGCCGCTATCTGAGGCCTCTTTACATCTGTTTGGATCGGCTTGTGAGACTAATGAATATTTTGTGTTTCCTTCAAATTTTTTTCCCACCAGCGACGCTGCGTTCTGCAGCGAAGAATGCAGGCGAGAGCAGATTGTGCTTGATGAAAGTAATTCAAACTGCTGCGCAGAGAAGAAGGAACCATTGTTGCCACTAACCATAGGCAGACCTCCGCGACCAACGTGTCCTAAGGACATTGGTAAATAAAAACAAAAACTGATACAAAATGAAAGTTCGGAATATTTTTAGGCCAAAGTTTGAATGTAATTGGAGTAGCATTTTAGTTTCATTTAGCATGGTGTTAATGCCCCCACACTTGAGAAATCCTAACTTGTATTCTCAATGTGGTTTGCTGTGCGTGCATGGATTATAGTAACAACAGTGATGTTATCTTTGGGAGTTATAATGACAATTTTGCATGTTATCTTTCGGAGTTATAATGACAATTTTGCATGTTTGGATTACAATGATAACAGTTATGTCATTTTTGATGGGTTCTCATATTTTAAAGATAGTGTAGTTTTTTTTCATCAAATAATTAAAGATATTGTAGCTTTTTCATCAAGTAATCAAAGAAAAATGTGTTTTTTTACTACTAGAATTTATTTTTTAAAATATATTTATTTTTCTTTTGATATCACTGTAAGTTCTATTTATTTTTCTATTGATATTATTTTAAGTTCTATTTATTTTTCTT
Organism: Pinus taeda; assembly: GCA_000404065.3. Lineage (NCBI taxonomy): Eukaryota > Viridiplantae > Streptophyta > Pinopsida > Pinales > Pinaceae > Pinus > Pinus taeda. The sequence continues at coordinate 15,704 of APFE030515142.1, forward strand.
TTGATACCATTTACTTTTTATTTATTTTTCTTTTAATGTTATTGTATTTTCTTTTAATATTATTGTATGGTTCTACTTATTTTAGTTTCATTTAGCATGGTGTTAATGCCCCCCACACTTGAGAAATCCTAACTTGTATTTTCAATGTGGTTTGCAGGTCATTATATGGAGCAAAGGAGTTATAAAGACAGCTTTGCCTGCATGGATTGCACTGATAGCAATGATGTTGTCTTTAGGAGTTATAATGACAGTTTTGCATCTATGGAGTATAGTGACAACAGTGATGTTACTTTTTGGAGTTATAAGGATAGTTTTGACTCTTTGGAGTTATAATGATAGTTTTGACTTTTGAGTTATAATGACAGTTTTGTATGTATGCATTACAATGATGATAGTTTTGACTTTTGAGTTATAATGACAGTTTTGTATGTATGCATTACAATGATAACAGTGATATTATTTTTGATGGGCTCTATTGATAATGTATTTTACTTACTGATATTTTAAAGATATTGTAGCTATTTTTTATTAAGTAATTAAAGAAAAATGTGTTATTTTTATTATGAGAATTCATTTTTTAAAATATATTTATTTTTCTTTTTCATATTATTTTAAGTTCTGTTTATTTTTATTTTAATGCTATTGTATCGTTTTATTTTTTTATATTATTGTATTGATCTAAATTTATGATTATACATAAATATTACATTTCAATATATTTGAGATGAATTCAAATAAGACTCTTGGAAAAATTGAAATTGTATGAGATAACTATTTAAATAAATCCGATTGATTGATTGATTGATTTATTTCTTTATTATTATTATTATTATTATTATTATTTTATATAATATTATTAATAAAAAAATAAAATTATTTTATTTAAACATTTTACTATTAATTTATTTAATAATAAATCATTGTAAATCAATATAGCAATAGAACTCTTTATAAATCACTGAGCCTATAAGCTAGAGTGGAGGGAGTGGTTTCATTAGTGTTACTAGATCTTGTTGAGTAAAGTTGTAATTGATTTCAAATCCCTAGCCCTAGGATTGATGCCCTATCTCTAGGAATAAACCCCTAGCTCTAAGAATGATGGAAAAGAGCTTAAAATGACATCACATTCCTAGAAGGAATGTCAAAGCATGTAATAAGAATTCAGTAGAGGTCTTAAGAGCCTTAAGAATCCAACAACGGGTGTGGCAAAAAGGTTTAAACCCTCAAAGGAAAGGATGGCAACCAGAAGAAGCCCTTCAACAAAATCCAGAATAAATAGTCAAATTTAAGGAAAATTCAAAGGGAAGCTACATCATCATGAAGTCCTCGATGAGACATTTCTAACGTTAGGTGGCATGCCTCGTGCACACCTCCTAACTCCCTATGGTTAAGGAAAAATGAATTTTTGAATTTAGAATTAAAATGACATCTAGTGGACATAACAATTTAACCAAACTATGTAGATATTCATTGTAGATTGAAACGGCAGATTGTAATATACTAAAAAAATTGCCTTGAATCTACTCTACTCATCAGCGGAAATAATAATTGATCGTTGAAATCACAAAGCATATAAGAGAAAGAATTCAATCACACATAACACAATCATTTTCTAGGGAAAGCCACAACTAAAAACCCTTGCTATCTGTATATTGGATTAATCAGAAAATATGAGAAGATTACAATGTTTTTCTCATTCCCGAGCAACCTCTGCGCTATCTCTATCTATCTCACTACTTCCATGACAAGCTCAAGCCAATACTTAGCCAATTCTGTTGCCTTCCAAGCTCTTATTTCCTTGCGTTGTTCCAAGTGAGAAAAGCCTTGTGAAAATTTATTTTTATGTACATTACGAAGGCTTTTAGTAGTTATGTAGAAAGTTCTCTTTAGCACTAGCATTATGAACATTTTGTGTACCAAGTTAGTAAGTTAAAAGTGGTGTGAGATGAGCCTTGGTCATAGAACTAACCGAGGAAAACTTATTTTTATGTACACTATGTTAGGTTTTAGCCTAAGTCATGTAGATATTTCTCTTTAGCACTAGCATCATGCGCATGTTGTGTACCAAGTTAGTCCAAAAAAAAGATTAAAAGTGATTTGAGATGAGCCTTGGTTGTAGAAGTAACCATGTCTCTTCTACAGAGTGAAAGCAACTTGGAGTTTGTATTTCACTGACATGTTGAGAACATGCAAACAAAACTTTAAAGCTTCATTGAAACACTTCATCCACTCATTCTCTACAATAAAGTGGTTGAGGAATCCTCTATTACTAATAGCATTTCCATTTGCCTTATGTAAAAATCAAATGGAAAGTTCTACATGATGCACTTGAGTTTTCTTCATTTATTTAGGTGTTTTGCATAATTTTTTTGTATCTCACATTATATTATTAAACATATTGTTATCTATATCTAATTTTGCATCCATGTTGCTAGCATTACACACACACATACACACACACATACACTTAGATAGTGAATCAACTTGTATAATGTTAGGGTAAGAATTAGATCTACCAGTTTCTTTAACATGATGGAGACTAAGTTGTAAGTGAGCTTCTTCATCTACATTTTCATTCATCCAATGCACAATAAGTTTTCCTATTAAGTTTTAAAATGTTATAGTAGAAAAATACTCATGATGAATTTCAATTTCCAATAGATGTCAATGATTTTCATGTATTTGGTTTTTCGGGTCTTGGTATTCCCCATATAAGGGACTCAACCCCCACCTTTTGCTTCCACATCTATACCCATCATAAATCATGGTTTAATCATGGCCTCTTGCTTAGCTTTCTAATACTCTACGTTGATTTCTAGAGGAGTTGAGTGGACATAAATAACAATAGAACTCTTTCTAGAGCATTGAGCCTATAAGCTAGAGTGGAGGGAGTGGTTTCATTGTTAGTGTTACTAGGTCTTGTTGAGTGAAGCTGTAATTGATGTCAAATCCCTAGCCCTAGGATTGATGCCTTCTCTAGGAATAAACCCCTAGCTCTAAGAATGATGGCAAAGAGATTAGAATGGTGTCAAATCCCTAGAAGGTATATCAAAGCATGTGATAAGAATTCAATAGAAACCCTAAGAGCCTTAAGAATCCAACAATGGGTGGTGAAAAAAGGTTTAATCCCTCAAAGGAAAGGATGACAACCAGAAGAAGCCCTTCAAGAAAATCAAGAATAAACGGTCAAAGGAAAATGCAAAGGAAAGCTACATCATCATGCAGCCCTTGATGAGACATTTCTAACAATAAGTGGCACACTTACGCCACACCTCCTGACTCCTCATGGTTAAGGGAAAATGAATTTTTGAAGTTAGCATTAAAATGACATCTAGTGGACATAAAAATTTAACCAAAAGATGTAGAAATTCCTTGTAGATTCAAACTACAGATTGTAATATGCTAAAACAATTGACTTGAATCTACTCTACTCATAAGTGGAAATAATAATTGATTGATGAAATCACGATGGAATATAAGAGAAAGAATTCAATCACACATAACACAATGATTTTCTAGGGAAATCCACAGTTAAAAACCCCTGCTATCTGTATATTGCATTAATAAAAAAATATGAGAAGATTATAGTGTTTCTCTCAAGCCCGAGCAACCTCTGCATTATCTCTATCTATACCATTACTTCCTAAACAAGCTCAAGCCAATACTTAGCTAATTTTGTTGCCTTCCAAGCTCTTATTTCCTTGCATTGTTCCCTTGGGAATTAACTCATATTTAATTGGAAAATTCCAAAATTATGAATTGCGCAGACCTCATAGGCCTTCGTCTGATTGCACACACCACCTGTACAATTCATATGATTATACAACTAATAGTACATTGTCCATGAAATCCAATCTCAACTGGATAACTCTCAAATCTGACATGCATGAGTTATTTATGAATGAATCATCAGTTAACTAGTTGAACACATGAAGCAACACCTCACTTTCTAACTTCCTACTAGTTCCCCCATCAGTTGGAACTAGTTTAACTGATTTTAACTCAATTAAACTGAATTAATTAATTACAACTCAAAATAAACTCAACTAGGGCTCCTATAATATAGGAAACACTCTACATGACTCAAGTTAGAGCCTCAACTCGAATTAACTTAGCCAACAAAGTCAAATTAACTTAGTTAACTATTAAAATTTGTCATGAGATGTGGAATTATAATTTAATTCCTAATTTAATTCAAGGACAAATTAAATTAGTATTTTCTTGTTGCATTTTCAACACTTCCTCTCAACAAGAAAGGGATTATCTAATACCCCGATCCTGCCTCTGTGAAACTCAAATTTGCATCTTGGAAATGCCTTTGTCAAAATATCTGCATCCTACTCCTTTGTAGGAATGTACTACAACAACATGCTTCTCCTCTGCACACAATTTGGTAGATGGTGATAACGGATTTCGATATGCTTGGACCGATCATGAAAAAAATAGATTCTTAGAGAGTTTGATACAACTCTGATTGTCACAGTAAATCAATGTAGGATCCATCTGCTGACCAAATAACCCAACAAAGATCTTCCTCATCCATATAGCCTCACAAGATTCTTGACTAATAACCATGTACTCTGCTTCTGCTGAACTGAGTGCAACTGGCCTCTGATTCCTGTTGTACCAAGAAACTAGTACTGACCCATTACTGAAGATTCCCCTTGATGTGGTCTTTATGTCGGACGGACTCCCTACCAAATATGCGTCTGTAAAGCCTTGATGCTTCACTCCCTTTGTCTATATGTAACAAATACCAAACTAAGTGGTGCCTCTTAGGTACCTCAACACATGTTTAGCTACTTTCCAATAGAGTTTGGTTGGCTTAACCATGGCTTGACTAACCTGGTTAATTGAAAAACACATACCCGGTCGTGTGTTCAACAAATATATAAGTGAACCCACAAGTTGTCTATAAATAGTAGCCTACACTACTTCACCCGAAGTAACATCTTCCTTCCTCCAATTACCTGCTAGAGGAGTCTCCATGGGTTTGTTTCTCTCCATGTGGAACTTCTTTGGTATCTCATTGGCATACTTTCCCTAAGAGACAAAAAGTTTTGCATCTCCTTGCTATACTTCCATACCAAGAAAATAATGCATGAGCCCTAGGTCCGTCATCTCCAATTCTCTTGCAAGATCCTCTTTATAATATTTTATTAGCTTATCATCACCTGTTATAATTAAATAATCAACATATAATAATATAATCAACAATTTACCTTCAACCACAATATGGTAAAGGTTAGCATCTTCTTCACTTTTGGTGAAGCCCAACCCGGTGAAATAATTGTCAATCTTGGTATACCAAGCATGGGGTGCTTGTTTTAGTCCATACAATTCTCGCTTGAGTCTATACATATGTGACTCACTGTTGAAGGTCTTAAATCATTCCCGCTGTTCAATAGACACCTCTTCCTCAATCACACCATTGAGGAATGTTGTCTTCACATCCATATGATGTGTCTTCCATCCCATCTGTGTTGACAATGATAGAATAGATCTCATTGAAGAGTACCTTGCTACTGGAGCAAAAGTCTCATCGTTCAATTCCCTCCACCTGAGAGAGTCCTCTGGCTGCAAATTTGGCCTTGTGTTTCTCCACACTTACGTTTGTCGCTTGCTTTGCCTTGTAAAGCCATCTGGAACTCACCATTGACTTGTCTACTAGTCTTGGAACCACTTCCCAAACACTGTTTTTGATAACGGAGTCATACTCCTCAACAATGGCATCAACCCATACTGGTTGCTACACTCCTTCCTCAAATGAGGATGTCTCAACCTCTACACTCTGGCTCATTATAGCCATGTAGCTAGCTTACCGATCTGGTGACCTCCTCTGCCTATGGTGTGATGTGGGTGCTCCCACATTCTCTCTATCGTCATGCATCAATCTGTTAGCCTATTTGGTACACTTCCTTCCATCTCTGGAAGTCTTTGCATGAGTGGGTTCTTCCAATCTCTTCTCCTCTGCATGTGGCTACTCCACATCATCCCGAGGTTCCTCCTTTAGAGCTAAAATCTCCTCATCTGCATGTAATTGAAACTCCCTCTCAAGGGAACATCTCATGGGCTTCTCTTCATCGACTTCACATATCTATGAACCACTATCATCCTGTCAAATGATAGGTACACCCGATAGTTGTGAGGTGTATCAGTGCACTCCAAAAATATGCCCAATTTAATTGTTGGCTCTAGTTTTTTTTGTGCATCCTTGGTAACATGATAATAGACTGATGAACCAAAGATCTTGAAGTGTGCCACATCTAGTTTCTTACCTGAAAAGGCTTCTTCTGGTGTAATCATCGTAAGAATTCAATGAGGGGTTTTCTTTTGCAAATAAACAGTTGTGTTTCATGCTTCATCCCATAGGTCCAACGATAGGCCCTGATCATGTATAAGATAGTCTTGTTGCTATGCGTTGAGAGCCAGTTGTAGAAGACGCGAATGGATTGACTCAAACTAAGTTAGGGCAGTTTAGTCCAATGTTTGTATTGATTAGTCGTTCATATTTATGAAAATGATCATTATTTTTTGAATTTAAAATGTGGGATTTATGTACATATTTGGAGTGAACGCTACACACATTAGTGAAAAAACAACAAAATGAAAGCCATGCTCTCTTGAAGCACTCACCATTTGACAAATGTGTGACCATCATTATGTTAAGATGATTAAATTGTTTTAAATATTCAATTAAATTTTTAAAAAAATTGTCTATTTTTTTTTTGAAGTAATTGGGCAAAAGCATTATATTATACATGTATATTTATTTTCTGTACATTTGGTGGTTTTATTGATCATTTAAAGATTTAGAAGTTTATATAAGAGTTAGTGTTTTCTTGTTTGTCATTAGGGAAATCAATTTAGAGATTATGTTCAAAAGTGTAACATTTGTTCAAAATTTAACTATGAGTAATCAAACTAGATAACTATACAAATATTTTTGCATGTTGCATCAACAGAGGAAACAAACAATAATGACCAAAACCAAAATACAAAAGTTTTGAAACAATGTTAAGAAAAAATGGAGAATTCATATAAGGGAGCTTGTGTCCCTAATAAACTAAGATGCAAAAGAAAATCAATAACCATAGGGAGACACTAATAGAGAACCTCGACATCAAGAAGATAGAGTGGTGTCCAAATTTATTGGTTGTTTTGCGTCCATGTTATGCCATTATGTTGATGTCATTGGCGATGAACCCATTTCTACTTTTGTTAAGTGGCCTTCCATGTCCAATAGTAGTAGCTTCAATTCATCCAATCTATTTAGGAGATTGTCTTGAGCCTTGTTTCTGTCCACTAGCACTTTACCCAAGAGGAGTTTGATGTTCCAATAAAGATCCATGGTTGGAGATAATGGTTTTGTCTCCCCCTGGTGTTTCTAGTATTAGGAATTCATGGTGTCACCCCCTCCAAGACCTCCAAATCTAAAATTTGTTAACGCTCCTAGCAAATTTCCTCCTTTACATTGTGAAGTTCCTCCTGGATTAGCACCAAATTTTGTTCTTAGTAGTGTTGCGTCGAAGACTTTTCCCGAAAGAAAATCTGAGAGTTAAACACTTAGCCATGGTCACCTCCTATACTTTTGCGATGAACCCATTGTCTTGTAATGATGACTAGGGATGGAGGAGCATTTACGAATGAGAAAGGACACTGAGTTGAGGGGTTGAGAAAATAACAACTCCAAAGGATGAGGGATGTCACCTCCACAAGCCTAATCGAGGTAGCCAAGCCAATGGACCTCTTGCCTATGTTAGACAATGCCAGTGTAGCACAGGGAAAAACAAACAATGGATACACATAAAGGAAGGAGTTATACAGAGGCTAGTGACTAATTCATTATCGGTTGGGGAAGATTATAGAGGATGGAGTGACCTACATAGAGGAGTCTCGACTCCTCGAGCTTAAGGGAGGCCCAACCAACAATAAAGTTGTTAACCCATGTCTCAATCCTAAGAGCTCACGATGCCACACTGGTGTTCATATGAGGGTTATGTCACATGGTTTTTGTCTGAATTTGAGTTCGACAATGGTTAACTTCGATTTGAATTCAAAATTTTCGATGAAGGTTGAACGAGGTTTGCCATTAAATTCAACTATATTCAATTGACAAATATATTAAATTAAATCACAAAAAATTCTATTATTTTTTTAATTCATTTGTCAAATAATATTTTAAACTTATATTATAATTTAAATAACTTATATAATAAATATTATAGTTATACCCACTTCATAAAATATGATATCAAGGAAACAACGTTTGAGCTATGTTAGATGGTTTGGGTTCTATTTTGGGTTCGAAAACAATTGAATTCAATTAAGGTTTGAATTTTCTAATGAGATTCAAATGAGGTTTGACTATATACAATGTTCATCTATATATATATATATATATTTCATTTTAAATTATATAAAATATGATATTTCATTTTTACACGTATTGTTAATAATAACAACAATCAAATGGCAGCAAGAAACAATTGCATGGTGAAAGAGACACTCAATCGAGCATTATGTTTATTTTATATACATTGTACACAAGGTGACAAACAAAATGGAGGGGAGCAATGAGGGATAGTCGAGTGGATGCCTGAGCCTCAAGCATTTGTAGTATAGTTGTAAGTTGTAACAACTGTAATGGTGAGGGATGCCCAAGGGTCGAGATAAAAAAGAAATTCATATGCCAAAGAGGAAGGTTGAAAATGAGATGTGTACTCACAAGCTAGAAAATGAGACACGTGTTGTGTTCCCTTTATATATATATATATATTTATTTATTTTTTTTTTAATAAAAATAAATAAACCCTAAATTAGAATTGATGTTGAACCTAAAGAGAAATTTGATTAAATTTTCCTTGAGCTTTGAATTCATTCAGGTTCATTATTAGTTTGTCTTTGAGGTTTGACAAACCTAATCGAACCTCAAATTTTTTTGGGGTTTGCTGAATTCCGACCCTGAAGGTTTAGGTTCAGTGAACCCTGTTACTTACCTTTTGAGTTATTCTTTTTTTCAACCCACATAAATTAATTAATTATTGTAAATCCAAAAAAAACCATTGCCATAAAATCCATACATTATAAGGGAATCACTACCCACATACCTTATCAACAACAAGTGAATGATAAGATTAAGTGTGTTGAGAATAGCAACAAGAAATGCTAAAAATAACATTAAGTATGTTCCAATTTTAGTTTGTCCTTGAATTAAAATTCGAATTTAGTCTCCTGAGCTACTTGAAAAATAATTAATTAATTCATTATGGATTAATTAGTTGGAGAAATTCAAGCTAGAAGTCTTTGTAAAGTCATGCAAAAGGTATCCCTTTGATTGAGGAGATTATCCCTTAATTAAGGAGATAAGGATGAGTTGTATTTGAGTTGTAATTATTTAGCTCAGTTAACTGAGTTAAGTCCAGTTAAATTAGTTCCAAACATTTTGAGGAACTAAATGTGAGTTCAGTCAGTTAATGCATGCATGCATGCAACTAGTGTACACCAGATAATTGAAGATTCTCTCATAAATAAGTCATGTATGTCAGTTCAGACAAAGACGCAGTTGAGATTAAAGATAGGGACAATGTACTATTAGTTGGAGGAATTTTCCTATAAAGGAAACTCATCGATGTAGAAGGAACAAGGTTCCTTGAGGATTGCACAATTTTACACGATGTGAGATCAGTGTGAGTGATCAGTGTTACACTGGGTAACAATAGGATCACCTAGGAGAAACAACACAAGGAAATACGAGGCTTGCAGGGCAGAGAAGAAAGTTTGTGAGAAGCCTTGTTGGCCTATGAGCATCCAGGGAGATTGTACTGAGAGTTGGCTAGCTGTGAGAGATAAAGCTTTGTGTAATCTTGATGTATTTTCACCTTGTATGATAATACAGATAGTGGGGTTTTTCAGATGAGGCTTTCACCAGAGTATTCTTCTGTGTTTCATGTGTATTGATTCTTCTTCTCTGTTATATGTGTTCTTCTTGACCTTGCTCAAATTGATTAAGCTTATACAAGTTTGATAGTAGAATTAGATTATAGTATTTTGATTTGGTATATTGCATTATCGAGTTAATCTACAATCAGATTTTCTACATAGACCTCAGAGATAGATTTGTAGACAATTTGCAGGAAATTCTACAAAGTGAATCTGACAATGTTGAGGGGACAAATTAGATTGGAGGGAAAATGAATATTTAATAGTGGGACAAATTTGGTTCAAGAGTAACACATTCCAACCCAAAGGCACTCTACCTAGCTATTGAAGCAAAAAACTACTCTATCGTGTTTATATTAATATAAATGTAACGATATAATGTGGTGACTTCAGTAGAGCAAAGATTAAAAGTTACAATAAATAAAGAAATTAGAATACTATGGCATATTTATTTGTAGATTAACACGATACATTCGACTACTGCATCATTTGACCATCAAAGCAGCAGCACACATACCACGGTGTTGGTGAATAATGTTAGTATAGCATTTAATATTGAACAAGCAAAGGGTATTTGATCGATAGAGAGTACATATGCAAACAAAGGGAATTTTAAATTTGAATAGAGGGCATATATGCCATATGCAAATGGAGGCCAAGGAACAAATTGAATGAACTGAATTCTACAAACTAAATGAGTGCTAAATGAACATATGGTTGGGGGACATCGACATACTACCCATTTCTATTGCTCAACCTTGACATGCAATGTACTGCAATTAAGCATAAACGAACCTGGATGAATCAAAGTGAATTTGATTAACTTTTTTTGAGGTTCATTGAATTTTGAACCTTAAGGTTCAAATTCAATGAACCTTGTGACATTGTATCAGGGCATTCACCTCCATAAGGAGAGTGAATGCATGGGTGTTGGGTGGCATACCGAGGGGCGACAAGTAATGCCAGATGTCCTAAATCCTCATTAACATTAACTTAGTCACCTTGAGTTGACACCTCTATCAATTAGGGATATTGATATACAAAATTAATAGTGTATATGTGTAGGGGTTAGATGTAATGGAAGAAAGATTGTATGTCAAACACTTTTAATGTTGACTTTATTATAACTAATAATAATAATACTAATAATAACTTAAAAAAAAAAACACAAAAACAACACAATCTTCCCTGTTCTCATTAGTCCTTCTTAGTGCAATAAACTGGTTTGAGCTAAGTAATAAAAATATTAAAATTTAATTTGTTATATATATATATATTTTTTTATTAATAAAATTAAGATCCATCTTTTAGATAAAAGAAAATCATAATTCCATGGGCCAATACCACAATTTATCAATACCATGGGTCATCTAGGGTTTTAATGATTATGTTATGGATCTAAGCTTTTAATTATTCTGTTACAATACCATGGGCCAATACCATGGATTATCAATACCACATGCCCAAAAATCATAACTCATTTCACAATTAAAATATTTTATAAATATTTTATTTTATGATTTTTTTAAAATTAAATCTAAAAACAAAAAGGCAATAATTACTTTTAAGATATATCTAAACCCTCCACCCTCATGACTAATAAAAATATTCCCATAGAGATTAAATCAAGGTTTTATTAAAATTAAAAATGGGAATACTTTTATATATACATATGTGAAATTTATATAATATAAATATTATTATAAGGAACTTGGATAGACTCACAATGATCCATGAAAGGTAGTGAATGATTCTTTTAAGTTTTTTATTATTATACTTTTTTTGACATGATTGATCCAAAATATAGGTTTAATATTTTACAACCAATTATGTTTTTTTAATTTAGATACTTTTTTAAAAACAATACAATTGGATAGGATTTAAGAGAGAGAGAGAGAAAGAGAGAGAGGGTAAGTGAGATGGAGGGTGAATAAAGTGGGGGAGAGAGACAAAGGTGAGAGAGAAAGAGAGGGAGAGAGGAAGGGAAGAGGAGGGGGGGGGGAGAGGGGGAGAGAAGGGGGGGGGTGGGAGGGTGTTTGTGGGGTGGAGATGGATTTGGAGAGGGAACAAAGACATTGAGAGATAGACTAGGAGAAAGAGGTGGAATGAAGGGAGAGATGAAGGTGGAATGAGTTAGAGAGGAGACAAGGGAAGAGGGAGAAAAGGAGAGGATAGAGATAGGGAAAGAAGGGAAAGAGAGAGAGAGGGGAGGACATATATATGGATGGGGGAGAGGGGGAAGAGATAGAGGGAGGTAGGAGAGAAATAGAGAGAGAGGAAGGAAGAGAGAGAAGTAGAAAGAGATGGAGTTGGAGGGGGTGAGAGGGAGGGAATAAGAAAGACAAAGAGAGAAAGGCGGAGAGGGAGTAACAATGATAGAGGAAAGATAGTGCATGATTATTTTAAGTTTTTTATCATCGTATTTTCTTTGACATAATTGAACCAAAATATAGGTTTAACATTTTACAAGGAATTATACCTTCTTAATTTAGATACTTTCTTAAATACAATACAATGGGATTGGATTTAAGAGAGAGAGAGAGAGAGAGAGAGAGAGAGAGAGAGAGAGAGGCGGAGAGAGTGGGGGAGAGAGACATGATAGAGTAGGGGAGAGAGAAA
>APFE030515151.1:2172-41021 GCA_000404065.3 Pinus taeda
AAATCCATAGACATGATCCATATGTCTAAAAATAGACATAGTCTAAAAATAGACTTGCGCCAAAAATAGCCTGCGGGCCCACTTAGTGAAGGCGACTCTTTTCACTAAGCTCCATCATCTTGTTGCAATCTCAACACTCCCTCTCGACAAGATATGGATTATCATCAACCCCTATCCTGCCTCGGTGGTACTCGAATTTGCTCCTGGTGAGAGCCTTCGTCAGAATATCAGCATCCTGATCCTCCGTTGGAATGTACGAAAGTAACATGATCCTCCGCTGCACACAATCTCTGATATGATGGTACCTGATGCCCTTTCTGCCATATAATTGGCCTCTTGAGCTCCCTGCCCAATCTGCATCCATGAAGCCACATAGTTTCACCTCATCCAATCCATATCCCGATGTGCCTCTCTTGAGCCTGCACACATGCGACTCCACCAACTGCTGGTAACTAGTGGCATCCACTACCTCTGTTGAAGTAGCATCCTCCTTCCTTCAATCTCTAGGAAGGAATAAAGTCTTCACATCCAACTGATGAATGTGCCATCCCATCTGCATCACTTTGTAGATCCATCTCGAACCCACCACTGATTTCCTTTCCGGTCTAGGAAGAATCTCCCATGCACTATTTCTGACAATAGAATCATACTCTTCCACCATGGCGAAAGAGGATGGCTCAGTCACAACACACTTGCTCATAAGAGCCATGTATCTAGTGTACCGATCAGGTGACTGTCTCTGCCTGCGTTGGGCTGTAGGTGGTCCTACAACTTTCTCTGCATCTTGAGCCAGTCGCTTCAGCTTCTGTCACGCGCTTTCGCCCTCTGATGGTTGGCGCTGCATGAGTGGTCTCTTCCACTCCATGAACCTCGTTTTGTGGCTGATCCACGTCTTGAAGCTCATCCTTAGGAACTAATAGCTCCTCATCTGCATGCAAGTGTAGCTCCCTCTCAAGCGAACACTTCATGGCTTTCTCCTCCTGAAATTTTATATCCCGTCGCACAACAGTTTTACCACTGTCTGGAAAATACAAATGATAGTTGTGGGGCGTATCAGTGTACCCCACAAATATCCCAAGCTCTGCAGTTGGCTCCAACTTCTTTCTCGCATCCTTCTTCACATGCATGTAAACGTTAGCACCAAAAATCCTCAAATGAGAAAGATCAGGCTTCTTACCAGAATAAGTCTCCTCAGGTGTACTCATGCCAAGTATCCTATAAGGACAACGGTTCTGCACATAAACTGCTGTATTGCATGCTTCCGCCCACAAGTGAAGGGGTAGGCCCTGATCATGCAACATTTCCCGTGCAGCACCCACAATCGTTCTGTTCTTCCGCTCAGCTACCCTGTTCTGCTGTGGGTTATGGGGAGCTATGAGCTCTCTACGAATCCCTTCTGCCTTGCAGAAATCCTTGAACTCGTCCGAGATGTATTCACAACCATTATCGCTCCTAAGAGCCTTCACCTTCTTCCCTGACTCCTTCTCGACCAGTGCTTTGAATTCACAGAACTTTGAATATGTCTCGCTCTTCTTCTGCATGAAGAAGATCCAGCACTTACGAGAGAAATCATCAACAAAAATCACATAATACCTGTGTTTTGCTGTCGAAGAAACTGAGAAAGGTCCACACACGTCTGTGTGAATTCTCTCAAGGATCGTCGTGGCGCGACTATCCTTCTCGTGAAAGGTGGCTTTCACAAACTTCCCCAAAGTACACCCCTTGCACTGATCTGACTATGCAAGTGTGCCTTTAGGAAGCCCTGTAGTGATCTGCTGCAGTATCTTCAAGGCTCCATGGTGAAGGTGACCCAATCTCCTGTGCCACAACTCGCCATCATCCCGGCTCACCAATCCTTCTGCCTTGCCTGCCATTGCTGCGCATCCATCTACATGCAACTAATAAAGGTTCCTTACTCGAACCCCTATCTTCCAGGTCTCACCAGTTGTCTTGCTGCGCAGGAAAGCTTTTCCCTTGCTGAAAACAACATCATACCCCTTGTCTTCTAACATCGCCACAGAGATAAGATTCTTCTTCAACTTGGAACATGCATGACTTCCTTCAATACAAAGGGTTTACCAGACTCCCTCTCAAAGGAAATGGTATCGATACCGGTCACACTGTATCTACCATCATCGCCCATCTCGATGTGCACTCCAAGATATTTGTCCTCCAGATCAGAAAACAAATCTCTATCTCCCATCATGTGAAAAGACACACTACTGTCCAAGAACCACACCGATCCCATCATACTTGAAACCAAGCATGCGATCAATGAAAAAACAAGCTCAAACTCTGAGGCTAGAGTCTCTCCTGCTATAGATCCAGCAGCTTGCTTGTTCTTCTTCTTCTGTGGACAATTAGTGGCATAGTGTCCGCGCTGGTGACAGTGAAAACACTTCACCTTGGACATGTCCTGCTTCTTTCCTTTCGCACCAGACTGAGAAGCTTTCTTACTCTTCCCTTTCTTTGCTTTAGCAGCCAAAGTGCAATTATCTTCATCAGCTCCCTTTGATGAAGATCTGTCCCTGGTACTCCGCCTGATCTCCTCCTGCACAAGATCTAACCACAGTCTTTCCCATCCTGGCAATTTCTCCCGACCATTGACAGAGTCCTGATAGGAATGCCAACTCTTCGGAAGACCAAGGAGAGCCAAGCTCACCAAGTCCTCATCATCGACAGTAACCCCCACACTTCCTAGCTCATCTCGACACTCAATCAACTTCGTGATATACTTGGGCATACTGTCACCCTTCTCACATTTGATGTTTCTGATTTTAACTTTGACCGCCAGCTTCCTCTGATCACTCTTGCTTTGGAATAATTTTGTTAACGATTTCCACATCAAATATGGAATAGCCTTTCCATGGAGGCGGGACACAATGTGATCCTTCACACCCTCCAACAGAATCCTTCGACATTTTGCGGTCTTCTTTTACCAAGCATCAGCTTGAGTAACATCAATAGGCTTTGTGACATCCGTCTCTATGAACTCCTTCAGCCCGTTATCATCCAATACTGCCTCCATCCTGTCCTTCCATGCAATATAGTTTGAGCTGCCTCAAGAGCATACTCCAATCACAATCCGTTGAAGACATTGCCTCGTTGAACCAAGAAACACTGCTGCAAATTCGAATTCCACCAACAACCAACTCAACCGCTTCCCGATTTAGAATTTGTGGAAAAGGTATTTTCTTGTACAAAAGATCGACTGTATGGGCATTCAACCGATATCTCACCTTCCAAAGGAGGAGGAATCCAGAGGCTACCTAGCCCCGGATTACAGACTCTGCCTGAAGAAATAGAAGTGTTAAACACTTCTAAAAGTAGATCTAATGATCAACAGCTCTGATAAACCATGTAGAAACCTGTTCTACAATAGAAGCTCTGATACCCATGTAGAAATTTTGAAATAATAAAACACATATTCAAATGGAGAATTATCCCTGATCATGTACTATTGTGGAATACATACACAATACATAAGCTCCTCTACGTTGATCATCAATATAGCAGCATCAATAACAATAAAACATCAAGAGCATGCACACATTAACACAATATGTAACCTGGGGAAAGCTTACAGCTGGAAACCTTACACTATCTGTATATTAATGATTGAGAACATGTAACATTACAATAGTCAATACTTCTCACAAGTATCCAGCACTATCTCCACCTGTTACACACAATACAGCTCAGATCTGATCTCAAAATCTATTCCACTGCTTGCCTGCCTCCACTGCTCAATACCTGCTCAAGAATGGATGAGAATGGTTGAACCAAACTCGTATTTACCTCAAAAGACTCACTCACACTGGGAATCACGTGAGCAGAGGCTATAATCACTTGGTATTGGCCAATTCTCATTGGCATAACTCAATCCCATTGATTGTGCAAATCCTCATACACAACTATAGTCACAACTGATAGCAATCTGATCCTCTAACACTTGTCCCTGTTGAACTAAACATGCACTGACATGCAACTGAGTTAACTGATGTATTCCTTAGTTGCATTATGAGTTAATAATTAGTTTAAAAACTCATCATTAGTCTATTTGCAGTTAGACTAATTACAACTAGTTTAACCAAGTCAAACTGAACACAACTAAATCAACTCCACAATCAACTCCACCAAACTCAACTGATTGAGTTCTAATTGAAGTCATGCATGCAACAACTCAACTGACCCAAAAAGAAAACGTATTTCCTTCTGACAACTGCATGTGCCACATCTGTAGCTCAAACTGAAGTGCTCCAAGAGAATAAGATAAAGTTTATAGTCTAAATATTATTATAAGGTAATAATATTTGACTGCTCTATAATTAGACTTGACAGTGTCACTGTTGTTGTCTAAAAATAGAAGTCCATCTATTTTTGCCAACTTGACCAATTATCCATAAACAACATCCTGCAACTCATAGACATGATCCATATGTCTAAAAATAGACATACTCTAAAAATAGACTTTACGCCATAATTTGCCTGCGGGCCCACTTAGTGAAGGCGACTCTTTTCACTAAGCTCCATCATCTTGTTGCAATCTCAACAACATATGTCTTTACCATTCGACGACGCCATCGCCACTCATGAATATCAGATATGTGAGTGGTTTTTGTTTGTTTAAAATTTGTAAGGAGCTCCGTTCCTGTTTCGTACCTTATGGGTAACTGAAAATGGGTTAAAAATGTAATGGCCAGGGCGCTGAAATTATCGAATGAAGCTCTAGGCAATTCGATGCACCATTTCGTTGTCGAACCAGTTAGTGTTCACTGAAAAAGGAAAAGTCTAATCGAATCGTCATTGAGGGTGTTGTATGAACACCACAAATGAAAGGTCATTACATGATTTGATGGATCTTCACCCGGATTTCCATTGAATTTAGGAATATCTAAGGGATGTTTATGAGGAATCGTTGGCCACCAAGGTGCGTGTGCAATTGGATCATTTGTTAGTCAGTTCAGATCTTGTAATTCTAAAGTTGCTACAAAAGGCAACTATTGATTCAAGTTTGGCGAAGCATACCCAGGATAAGATGGGATCACCTGAGCAGTGGGTCTTTGCTGATAACTTTGACAAGGTTGATGGGCATTACCATTATAATATGATTGTTGGTAACTGTTTTGAACATATGGTTGCCCGTTACCTGCAAAGCTTTGTTGCTCAGGTCCTCAATAAGCTTGCTAGAATTATGGTTGTTGATATTGTACCAACCATGGTTGTTGGACCATTTATTGTTGTCCAACACTAGATGTTTGACCAAGATGAGGGGTGATAGTACCCATTTGAGCTTGAGTCGCTTCAGTTAAGGAGCCACTAATCTGTGGTTGTGATTGAGTCATAGAGACAAGAGGCTATTATATTACGACTTGAGAGACTTGAGGTTGACATACAACAGGCAGCACTTGTACTTGCGACACCATCACAATAGCAGCTGTAGTGGGAATGTTTCACACAAGTTGATTTGGCTGCATTGAATATACAACTCTTGGTTGTTGAGGTATTATTGGTACCCAACCACTGGATGCAATTCCAGCTTGACCTGAATTTTGTTTTGAACTCTCATATGGTTGTTCTCCTAGAGGGAACAATGAAAAGGCATACTGCCCCCCATGTGGAGGTAATCCAGTGTTCAAAGGATAAATTGGTCTTTGGAGACTGGATTGCCCAAATTGATATTGATGTGAAGGATCAATTTTTTGAGACTCAACATAATAAATTCTAGATAAGATTCCAGATAAACAAATAGGAATAGACCATGCTGTCGAAATAGTCCCTGGGTGGACTCCATCTAGTGGTTGAGAACTAGTCGAGAGAGATGGTATACCAATGAACATTGTTGAAGTAGCAGTAGGAGGCTCCATTGTGGCTGTATTAGACAATACAATCCTAGATGTGGATGGCTGTTCAGACATATTTAGTTTATCCAAAAGATTTCCTATCGATTCGACAGGAACTTGCAATGAAGGGTGATAAAAAGAACTAACCTTTGTAGTAGAAGGGTATAGGTGGATCCCAGTTCCAAAATGCAATGGGGTACTGGATGGAAGATCCTCTACAGTCTCTTCTATAGCAATTATTCTAGGTGGAAGAGGTAGACCGTCAGGTTCGTAAAATATTTTTGGTGTTGAAGAAGGTATAGTTTCTGCAACGACAGATACTGGAGGGGTGACACCTTCTGAATCGGCCCTAGTGGGAGCTGGTTCAGGGATAGAAATGTTTACCATTACACTAATTTCAGTTCTAATGTCCTCTTGTAACTGCGGAACTTCTTCTATAAAGGCAGGGGTACCAGAAATAGTTGGAGTAACTAGAGTCTCTGATGATATTGAAACACAAGTTTCAAATAAACCAGTAGATTTCGACCCAGTTAAACGAGACCGTTTGGCCTGGAATGGTTTTGTTTCTAGAGTCAAAGATAGTTGACTCGTTAGCCTCCACGAACGATGGGGTTTTGATTGAATTTCTTCCATGATTGTGTATTACTTGATCAACTCAAAATTAAAAGGGGAAAAAGTTATTCCAAATTAAATGAATTTTATGACACTTTAACACAACTTGCTTTTTCAATTTTTAAGAGTCGAGAAAAAGCTAAAGGTGACTCTAGTCAACTTCGATTTTTAATGAGCCTGAAGTGACAAGTGCTCAAATGAACCTTTTCTTTTAGGGAGTTGAAAAGGAATGAAAGTGACTACTCTGGAAATCTAGACAGAGGGATTACCAAACCAATCACAAAACTGCAATATCCAGCTTGGTGGTAAATTGAAGAGAAATTACCAAGGACTTTACGTACAACAATCAATCTTTCCAAATGTTGTGTTTAGTGCATTGGGATCGATAGAGCAGCAAACATGGCTTCCTAAGGATAAAGGATATCAGCCTATTGTGGTCTCCTAATATATACTCGATGGTACATGGAGCACAAGTCCATACTGGAACTTGTCATATCAAAGAGGAGGAATCACCCAACCTTCGCTGAAAATGATAGTTACCAAGTTTCACGACGCTAGAATATGTCTCTAGCCTAGACTTCTATATGTTGTGTGTTAGGTTCCAAAGTGTTTTTATGTTTATTGAGGTTTATTTTATAGTTGATCTTTCTTAGAAGTTTGCCTTTCAAGGTTCACCGCGTGATGTAGATGTAAAATTCCTAAATATGCACTCTAAAATGATAAACAGTGATTTGTTTTCTTTTTAGCAATGAAAATCCTAGCTACTAAGGAAAGAAAAGTACGATTCTTTCAACAAAGAGTAGAGAGCACACACTAAATGCCCTTTTCCTAAATCATTTTTCGCATGCAATCTAAATGCAAATGCATATGCATGTATTTTTTTTCCACTTCCTTAATGTGTGAATGCCAAAAAGGAAAAATAAGTATAGACCTAAACTATTTTCTTCAAAGCGACACTTTTAACAATTTCTTTTCAAAACGAAAGGAAGACTAAGACGACACTTTCAATTTCAAATGGAAAACTACTTTCAACACTTCAAATATTGACAATTCAAATCAAATACAATGGAAAAATTACAATCGACCATCTAAAAGAGGAAGACTTTATGACACTCTTTTTCTTGACTCAGAATGATAGTTGCGACACTTTTCAATCAAAAGACGGCAGTTCGACTAAGCTACTATTTGCAAAGGAGGACTGTAAATGATGAAAAATACGTTAAAAAAAAACATTCACAATTCCTTATCAATGGAGGCTGAATAATGTAAAGGAAGAAGGCTTCAACAATGATATACTGATCATAGGCAGCAAAACTACTGAATAGAGCTGAAAACAATGAAGAAAAAACCAAATTCCAGAGAGGGAAACAGTCTCATTCAATCATCGCATCTATCCTTAAGGGAAATAGGGATGCATCTCACCTGCAGCACACGGGAGGTGCGATGCATCCAGACTACCAATGAGAGACAGTGCGATGGTCCAGAGAATGAAACTGAGCTTGATTTTTGCTCAAAATTTGCAGCTAACTTCAGTGATTTAGGCCGACCTATGATGGACAGTAAACACAAAGTATAGGGGTATGATCTTATGAGGTTATTGAGCTACCACCAGGGCACTTAGGATGTTTGCAAGTTAGATGTTTAGTTCATAAACCAACCCAAAGATTGACTAAAGCAGTGTTGATCTACTTTGCAGTTACATAGTAAAAGCAATTCGAAGGCTAGCTGGCTTAACTTCAGGCTCCATATGTAGTTTATAAAGCAAACAACAGTAACAAACAAACAAACTATTCGCTCCCCAACGGAGTCTCCCTATTGTTTCCTACAAAACTAGTGTCTATTTTATCTACTAGTCCCACTAAGACGAGTAGCTATCTTAGAAACAAACAATTCAAAGTAACTTGTGTTTTCCTTTATGGATGATAGATAAGAGAGAAGCAGAGAGCACCAACCTTAATATTTTTCTTAGCTCCTTGCTTGTTTCCTCTCTCCTTTGATAGAGCTTTTCACTCCTTTCTCACTTGTCCCACTTCAAAGAGCACCTGTAGAGGAAAAGCAACAAGAAATGATCAAAGCATAGAGATCTATGATACCATAAACAATGTAGAATCAAAAGTGCATTAACCATACAATTGCATACACAAATACAAGATTCAGAAATACACAAGTATATGGAGGAAAACTCAAATAACTTTACTAATGGTAGAAGTAGAAGAGAGGATTACAACCCAGCTATCCAATCAAGCATCATCCTCCAAGCATGAAATCCCTCTTCACCTCATGAAAAGCAATATCACCCAACAATACAATGTCTCAAAGAGAAACCAACAACACTTCCATACAAATTACAAAATTCAAGCCTTTAGATCTCTACGATGAAGGATCCATATATAGATATTTGCAGGGGGGTGAGTCAGCTTCTAGGTTTTTGATTAGTGTCATTTCGCTGATAGTTCTTGGTTCCACTTGGAGATTTCATGATCTCTTACTCATCCCTAGGCGAATTCAGAGAGGCAAGTGTCATATGAGAATTTTCTAGAATATTCTCAAGGTTTCCACTTAGCAAAATGTCTCTTCCCATCACACCCTACAAAATGCCTTTTCAGTATGCATCACACCTCCCATGTGTAATAGGTGAGATGCATCGTACCTTGACCAAGAAGCAATCTGTATGGGTCAGTTTTGACCAGTTCTGAGTAGTTTTTTAGGTGGAACTTCTGGGAAATGATGTAATCAGTTGACCATGATCCTTTAGGGTATGAAACAATACTTTTAGGGGTTTAAGAGCCCTTGGTTTCTTGACATATGTGATTGGGGTTGCAGTGCCCAAATATGGCTATAACACCATTACAGGTTGAGACCTCCCATTTCAGGTTGAGGTTCTCCCTTTTATGTGGGGTGAGACCTCCCTTTCATGGTTGAATGTTTCCCTTTTCAAAACATCAGGAGAACTTCTTCTAGTAGAAGACCTGATCTTCATGCCAGACTTGGAAGAGTTCTGGGAACTGCACTAAGCGTTCGAGTGTTGGTGGTCATCCTTAAACCATCTCCCTTTATACCAACATTTCAAAGAGCACATTTAGCCTAGTGTTGCCATGCATTTTTGCACATTTTATATTATAGCTCTCTTCTTGGACTGATACATAACCATTTGAATTAAGGGGGGGAATGTTGGACACCTAATCCTCTAAGGGTTGGTGTGGAAGCTGAATAGGCAAAATCATTCCAAGAGACCACTTGGAATATGAATCCAAGGGTCACACCATGTACTATAAATGTATATCATTTGTTAATAATAAATGTACTCTCTTGTTTATCTTTCCTATGTTATTACTGTCATGTGTGTGTTTAACACTTCTTACTTTTTTTCCCTTCAATAAATGTACTTCCTTCAATATAAGTTCGGTGATTATAGGATCTGCTCTGGCCTGTTGTTGAGAAAATAGATTTTATTTGCATTTTGGTGTGGTTGATGATTGTTTAGAATCATGAGTGCTAAAAGTTGAGACCATGTTGTGGATTGTCTCAACTTCTAGTGGAAATTAGACAAGGAGTGTTTGGATTGGATTCAAGGAGTTAACATGAAGTAAAGAGTTACCAACAACTTTGATATGAAAATAGATCAATCCTAATTTTATATTCAAATGATTTCTTCTAGAAATGATTATAAAAATTGGGAACGACTCAGAATCCATCTTTAAAATGCTAAAGTTTGCAATCTTACCCATTGCAAAGGTGTTTTTGATGTGTTTCCTTGGGCTCGTCATGGCTACAAAGTGCATCAATATTTTAACACCCAACAATTCCAAGCTTCTCAATAAGTAATGTTCCTCTTTATCTTTGATACGCATCGCATGTTGTAGCATTTTCATTTTTAGGGGGGGAAACAATTTTTTTTTATCACAATTACACATAATTACATTGGTGCCTAGCAGATGATTTTACCAAGACATTTATTTCATATTCTCACTAGTTTACCTATCAAATACCACCTCCAAAAAGATTCTAACCATTTGAACATGAACCATTGGTTCCCTGACGGTGTAGACAGATTGAAAAAGTCCAATTAGACACCTGAGCTATGTCACGAGGTCAAAACCCAAGCGGGTAGGGTGGGTGCATCCCCATAATGTGGCTATGGGTTGCTGGTAAGGACCATAACAAAAAATATTCCTTTAACCTTCAATAACCATGTCTGGATATGATACTTAGATGTCTTTGCTTCAAGCATTCATGGATGAAATAGAAAAATTCCTTACACTGGCCCTTTCTTCATCTACCATCGCCTTAACTAATGTGTTAGCTCAAAATTTCTATTCAAAGCTTCATCTTTTTTAATTGATAGGGGTATCATTGAGGGACATGTATAAATACAAGCGCCTTTGGGTCTAGCAAGAGTCTTAAAAACTCATGAAAGTGGTCTACTCTATGCACTATGTTTCAAACTAGATCAATTACTACACTATACATATTTTAGATTTCTTCTACTGTTGTTTTCAAAATACGCTAGGAAAATAGAGGTAGCCAATAATATTTTTCCTCCACCCAAAACAATGATAGTTGTGATACCTATGAAATTCATTATGGTTGGTGGTGAAAATTATTCCTCTTTCCTTAAATGAGAGATCCATGATTTAATATGACTAGAGGTTTTAGTATTCCCATATGTCCATGTGTCACATGTTCTCTTATTTTCTTCCAACATGGAGTGGTCTGAATTCTCACTTAAATTTGCTTTAGTCCCAAATGATCTCCTAAGTTTCCTATCTAGTTCCTCATGTTATTGAACCATCTTATTACATATGAAAACCTTATTACAAGAATATTTGCAACAAGACACCTAATTTCATTCAAGAGATCCTAAATACTCCAATATCTGATAACCCATTTATCTGAAACTCGATTACTGGAGGGGGGAGTCTCTTTCAATATTGAGTGTATCGTTTCCTTATTCAACACTTATGTTATTCTTTGAACTAGAGCCTCAAATTCAATTGTTTTTTGATATGCTGATGGAGAAAGCAA
This sequence comes from Pinus taeda, assembly GCA_000404065.3. Classification (NCBI taxonomy): domain Eukaryota; kingdom Viridiplantae; phylum Streptophyta; class Pinopsida; order Pinales; family Pinaceae; genus Pinus; species Pinus taeda. Next base: position 13,653 of record APFE030515151.1, read on the forward strand.
AAATGGTACTACCTATTGATTCATTACTACCCCATCATTCCCAAATCTATCTACTTGAATCTTAGTTTCCCCATCAAGATTTGGTATGAACCCATTAGTGGGGGTCAACACACAATCCGAGCTTGAAATCAAGCTTATAGGAAGTTGAGCTACATAGGCCATTTGTAGTGAAACATAGAATTTGGTAGATACTTTAAATTATGGTTAATTTTCCCTGAGACAGACTTGGACTCTTGGGGTCACCTCTGGAGCAAGATTTAATCTTAGAATGTATATATGATCTTGAGCTAAATACAATGATTTTCACTCCTCTATTAAAATATAATGTTGACATGCGTGGGTTCCAAGTGCCCACTCTCTAAGGGCACTGATGTATTTTTATTTTGTAAGATGCCACATGAGTCTTTTTCCTACATTGACCATCCTTGGCATGCATTGAAACATTTTACATAATCCAAAGTAAAAAAATGTGTTTTTGAGGCATACTGTGTACCTATTTTGTCTCCTTCAGTGATTAGAAATTTAGCAGCTGCATCTATTAATGCTCTTTTTATTTTCATTTTTGTTGTATTATAGGTCTAAAAAAATTGGTGTATTATAGGTTTGTTGTATGAGAGTGGGTTCCAAGTGCCCAATCTCTAAGAGAACTAATGTATTTTTATTTTTCAACATGCGACATGATTATTTTTCATTCATTGACCATCACAGGTTCCCATTGAAACATTATACATACTCCAAACTAAAAAACGTGTTATTGGTGTTCCACATTCCCCTTATCCTACTATTGGTGTTTCTTTGCACCTCTCGATGCAACTGCTAGTTATCAATGAGAGGTGGAGAGTGCTTTCCTTGTATCTATGCAATTGCATCTTTGGATACTCATGCTTGGTGTGGATTTGAAAGTGTTTTCATGCCCCTTGGATATTTTATTGGTGTAACAAATATTGGCCAAAATTTGTGCTTAAAATCTTAACATTTGTTTAGTGGTTACATTTTAGAATCATTTTATTGATCATCATATTTTGACATCTTGAATTTATTAATAATGAGAAGCACTCCCAATTAGTTTTCTAGGCCCCATATCTATAAGGATTCAAGCATGTATCTCATTATTCATAATTGCATCATATATACTCACTATTTTTTAATTTTTGACATGCAAATCAGTGTTTCAGTGTCTAAATTTTATGTTGTCACAATAGATTTAAATGATTCACAAGGTGAGAAATCAAACTTTGGTGTGATTGCATATTTTAAGTTTGATAATTATAGGTCATTTATAGGCTATAAATGTCTTCAAATTTTCACTTCTAATTGAGTATTAAACTGAGCATATTGAGTATCTTATAGGTAACTATTTCTCCCTCTAGCCACTTTTCATAACTTCCATAACCATTAGAGCTTTGATCCTATTTTTCTTGTTTAGTAAAAGGTTTTCCAAGACATTACAAAGTTTTATAATTTATTGAAGGTTGTAGAATTTACAATTTATAAAGTTTGAAGGTCTAATTTTTTAGAGTCTAATTGTTTAAAGGGTGATAGCTCAACGGAAGAGCACCTAGTAACTTTACAAGTAGGAGGTTTGTGATTCAATTCCATCGTGCCCTGATATTAATAAGCAATGACAATGATCAATTTTTCGTGACGAAGGGTCTTTTGACCATCACCAATGAGCTTATCATGACATTTTTCAATCCTCACCAAAATATGAAATGGTGATGGTCAATGAACGAAAACATATATATGCATCAATAGTGAATACCATGAAAGCTCCATCACCATAAATTTCCATTGTTCATATGAAATGGTGATGGTCACACCTATACTTTTGGCAATGTGGCCTTTTGTGACGTTCAATTTTGGGTGACAAAGGATCTTTTGACCGTCACCATTGAGTTTATGGTGACATTTTTTTACCCTCACCAAAATATTAAATAGTGATAATCAATGAATGTCACCATATATATGCATCAATAGTGATGACCATGAAAGGTCCATCATTATAAATCATTATTGTTCATATGAAATTTTGACGTTCACTATTCATCATTATAATCATTTTCCATGATAGACTTTGAATTCCATCACAACATTTATACTTTTGGCGACAAATTGTAAAGTCCATCACGATTCCTCATATGAAATGGTGACAAACACTATCCATCACTATAAATAATTATTAGTGGCGGACCTTGAATGTCACCACAACACCTATACTTTTTGAGACACCACCTTTGGTGACATTCAATTTTTGGTGACAGAGGCTCTTTTGACTATCACCAATGAGGTTATGGTGGCATTTTTCAACCCTCACCAATGTCATTTTCTCTTGTATTGAATAATATTGTAATGTTGAGTGGCCCAGGTAGAGGGATTACATGTATACTTATGGAAGACACCCTTGGGGGGGCGATAAAATGGTTTCAAAGGATTATCTAACATGAGAGGTCCAGTGGAAGGAGGTGGAGCAGGTGAGTCCTTAGGCGAAGAACTCGACTTAGGAACATCATGGGACTTAGCTTGCATGGTCACATTCGCATATTCTTTGCACATAAATATGAATGAACTGTGGGTAAGATAGGAAAATGACCCCTTGTTTTCTATTTGCAAAGGTGGAGGAGGCTAGGAAACCATTTATTGTTGAGGTTATGTAGGAAATGGATGAGTTAAAACAATAGGCTATTGGGTAAACTATGGTGGTGCAAGGAGCCTATGAACTTCATCTATTCGAGGGAATTCGTGAGTAAGGTGTTCACCTTGAAAATTTTTACAAGGGAGTTTAATCTTTCAACAATCCTCACTGGTGCCCCTTCCCTAATTCTGAGGAGCTCATTGAGATTATTTAGTTTTATTCTTTTTTTATTCTTATTTTTATTCATTTTACCACCAGGTTGTTGATTGTTCTTAGGTGTTGTGGACTTCACCATTAGAACATAATTGGAATTATAAGAAGAGGGTTCTTTAGTAGATTCATACGCACTTGCTAGGGCTTGAGATGTAATGATCAAGTGACCATGCTAGGTAGTTAGTTGGCTAACAGAATCAGAAATAGACCCAATCACACCATCCCCGTGTGGGTCCAAAGTAGTTTTTAGTGGGTCAATGGAAGGCCTAGGAGCATTAGGAAGAACCTCATATAGCTTTTCTGACTATGAATAAATTAAATCAAGTTGTTGGGCAGCTAAAATAGCTCTCCTAAATAATGACTTGGAATATTGACATCCTTGAAAATTTGAGATCTTAGAGATCGAATGAACAATTTAGACAAGATCTCATTAGAAAGTGTGGTTCTAACCAACCTCTTGCAATGACGACACTCATGAATATGGTCAGAAATCAGTGTCACATCATCATGCTTAAAGTTTGAATAGAGGTCAAAATCGATATCATACTATGTGGGCAGTTGGAAGTGTGTCAAGAATATCTGAGCTAAAGAAGAAATGTCATTGTAGGATGTTGTATCTAATTCAATGCACCATTTTGCAACATCCCTAGTTAACTTACGTTGGAAAAGGTGAATCTTAATTCAATTTTCCATGAGAGAGTTGGATGAAAACCACACGTGATACGTAGTGATTTGAGTGGATGGGTTATCTCCAAGCTTTCCTTTGAATTTGGGAATATTAGAGGGAAACTTGGCGAGCATAGGTGGAAAATAGGGATCATGTTCGATGGGTGTTTTAGTCAACTTAGACAAATCTAGTAGATCAAGAGAAGATAAAAAAAAATGTGAAGTTGGCTAACCATATTGTAGGCAAGATAATCCCTTAACCAAACTTGCGGTCCCCCGTATAGGGATTATGATGCATGAATTGTTGGTGAAGGTATGGATTCACCCCAACATATGACTACTGCGGGATAGAGTAACTCGTGAAAGGATTATCCCCTCCCTCTCCCAAGGGTATATGCCCCCATACAACAAATGATACCTAAGAGGATGACTTCTCACAGGGTTGTAACCAAAAGGATAATATGGACGAGCTTGTGTAGTGGGACTGACATAAGGATAATAACCGTGGTGGGTGATGGCACTAGCAATAGGGTTGCCTCTAGGTAAACTAGCCCCTCTAGAAAAATTACTAGTATGTGGTGTCCCTCCAAACAATGAACTATACCAGGATTATGGCATGCTAGAAGAAACATTGCCCCCAGGCTAATTAGGAATAACTGATGATCTCACCCACACATTTCTAGAAGTAACTACACCTGAATGAGGAACAAGAATCATTGGTTGAGAAAAGCTACGTGAAAAGACTCCTAACCCTATCAGCTAACTAGGAGGAATAACCATGGTCGACATAGAAGATGGATAAAGCATGGAAATATTTGGAAAATTTGTGGGAGCTATAGAGGAAACTGGTGGGGTGCTCCAAGAAGGTGTGAGAGATGTACATGGAGGAGTATGTATGGCCCCACTATGAGGTGGCAATGATGACATGGAACTTGACATTGTTGATGGAGAAGTAAAAGAATTCTCAGGCTACACCATAGGACAAATGACAGAAAATGGTAAAAGGGTATAAGAAGGTGTGGAACCTGTTAGAGTCGATATAGTCATACCTCTGTCAGAGATAAAAAAAACTCTTTGTCGCATTTCATTTTTAGGTGTCTCATTCATTCGGTCAGTTGCATTCCATTAGAAGCATCGATTTTCTGACGGATGGTTCTTGTGTTTCAATTTCCCTCATGTCATGTATCTGCTAGTTCTTGTCTGATCATCAAAGTTCATCAAAATCAATTTTATAGTCATTCATAGTCATGGATGGTTTCTTGGTCAGCAAAGAGCCATTTCAGTCATTAGGTCTAGGGTTTTTTTTTCATTAGTGTCTAATAATGCCAGCAGACGCATGAGGGAGGTTTCATAATAAGTTTTCATCGCAAATTTCATCATCACAATCTTTGGTCATGACTTTTCTTCAAAACTCTATTTTGAAGAAAATCGTCATTTGGTTCTTTGTAATAAATTGCCATGTATATTTTCAAGGTTTTTCAGTTGTCAAAAATCTTCAGGCACAACTCTGATCCTTTGCAAAGTTCCAAGCCATTCATCCCTGCAAGACAAGTGAAAATCAAACCATTCAGTCCACGAGCAACAAAGAATCAAAACAGAGTTTCAAAGTGAAGTGTCAAAGTTTGCAACATGACAAATTGGTTTTTGAAATCAAGAGTTAAATCCTTGGCATATATATCATTTTTGTGTTTCAAGAGTTCATTTGCAAAAGAGGAAGTAAGGCAAAGTAATTTTGGTAAGAAATTGAGGTTATTGGGTGAAAATCGCTCCAATTCACTGGCGCGGTGCACTCGGCAGGAGGCGCGGTGCATTGGGCCGCATTTCGCAGTGTAAATCAACACGGGCGCGGCGCATAGGTGGGGCACGGCGCATTGGGCTGGATGCACGGCGCATATAGCCAGAGAGCCCGAAATTGCTAGAACTTGCCCCAAATCGCCAAAAATACATGAATTCACCTCGTTCCAAGTAGGTTGAGCTCCACCTTTGTTGGTTATCCAAGTTTGGTGTTATGTTATAATGGTTGATGTGATGAGTGTTTAACCAAATAATCAAACCCTACCATTGTTGCCTAGGGTTTGAAAAACCATTTTGCTGCCAAATCTTTCATTCCATCATCATTCGCTTATCCCATTTATCCCTTAATCTCATTGTTTTTTAAGTTAACATACCTCCAAAATTCATTAAGCCCATACCCCTAATCCCAAGTTCCCTTTCCCAAAATCCCAAATGCACCAAACCCTAGTCTCATATTTAAAATTCCCAAACCCTAATGGTTGTCCCAAGAGCTTCATGTCACCATTTGGCAGAATTTACCATCATTCATAGGGTTTTCATCATCATGCCAAGTTCCACTGAGTCATTTTATGCCTTGTTCATGCTTCAATTGCACCTAGGTAAGGTCATTACCTTCTCCTAGGGTTTTGAAGGCAATTTCTCTTGGGTGGTCAAATCATTGGCAAAACTTGTATCCTGATGTTCATACACCTTCCCCTATCCTTAATTTACCTTATTAAACACTTCCCATCATTGAGATACCCCAAATTCCTCATTTTCACACAAACCCTAGTTTCTTGCTACAACTTGACAATTTTCAAGGCTAGGCCTGTGTTTTGCCTTTTTGGACCCCTTCCCCTCACTCAATATTTGAAATTCCACTTTCCCCTATTTCCTAGCATCCATCCCTACTTCTCAAAATTTCCTCAAGAATTTAGAATCTCCCTATCCCCTTTATTTTGCTTCATTTCAACAAATCCCCTGTTCCACACATCGGGGTAGGTTTTACTCAAATGATGTTTCTGAGCAAGGAAAGATGAATTTGGGAAAACTGAAAGAGTCTTTTGTCCAAAATAGGCCAAGGAAGGAAAACCTCCTTCACATTTTACACAGGTGTCATGGTTTTAGAGAAATGTCAAAAATACAGTTGCCTCGGGAGAATTGATGCACCTCTAAAGTGATCTTGGGAAAATCACGTTTTCTCCTACCTTGGTTGGCCAAATGACTTTTGTGTTGATTCAAATGATAATTAGACTCAAATAACTTTCCAAAAAGCTATCCCACAACCAATTTGGACACAGGGAAGGCCTCGAAATGGGTCTGCAAAAAGGCACTACACATAGAAATGTTTAACACAGGGTTTACCTCCCTATGCGTCGCGCCACGTGGCGCTCGCTTTTGCTAGGTAGCTCCAAATTACAAACAATTTACATTTATGGATTTGGAATGAAAAATTATGGTTTCTTTTTCATGTCCAAGAAATTTGGGCAAGTTTTGGACCCTCAAAGAGGTCAAAAACACTCAAACCCTGACCTCACTGCCCCTATTTTGACACACAGGAAGCAGTCTTGGGAGATTGGATATTTGGAGGGGCAAATGGACACCCAATCCAGATATTCTAATTGGGTTGGAAAGTATACAGGCAAGGATTTCCAACTAGCTATTATGAGCTCAATTTGGACTTCGGGAAGTGCCTCCAAATCAGCTCCAAAGTGGCGCGATGCATAGAGACTTTGAGCGCGGCGCATAGAGAAATTTGGCCTCATTTTCACTCTTCAACTCAGAAATTTGCCCAGTTTTGACTAGTTTTACTTTTTGATGTAACTATTGATCTACAATGATGTAATATTGGCACATATTTACTTTTCCTAGAGGATTCATTCACTAAAAAGTGAAAATTAAATGAATGAATCAGTTTCCTAGCATATAGTGGCAAGTTGTTTGATTGCCTAGATTTCAGTTCCTTGTTTAGAATTGGTTCAAATAGCTCCTAGAATTATGAGCTCGACCCCTAGAGGCAAGGGAATGGGTTTTTCTTGTGTATATTATGTAATTTCTAAGTCATTTTGAGGGTTGTACACTTGGGATTGCTTGGCACATCATTGTACATTCTATCTCTGCATTTTTTGCTAAGGAAAGATTAGGGTTTTGCAGCACTTGTTGGGATCCATGTGGCTCTGTGTTTTGATGGTGTTTTTCTCTATGTAATTGTAAGTTCCTTGATGTTTATGTGTATCATTTTCCCTTCTCTTTTCTTTTTAAATTAAACAAATGAGTGATTAAGGTAGAATTCACAGGACTGTTGTGCTCTGCCTTGAAATTTTGTTTAATTTTCAATGTTTTCATCTATTTGAGGAGGACTCTTGAGACTCTCTTACCCTCCTTGGCTCCTCACCGGTCTGATCCACCCATTCATTCATTCCAAAGCATCAAAACAAGTGCCTTCCTTGCCCCAATCAAAACTCTGCAAAAACTATGCCTCATTCCTGGACCCAAATTTGCCTTTCCCTTTTTCCAATAGAAAACCCCCAAAAACTCAAATTAAATCCTTGCACTTCATACCTAACCTAAGATTAGCAGCTATTTTAGTCATCTCAAGCCCCATCGATTATATTTGCTGAGATTGACCGGGAGAGAGCCCTCTCCTGTCCTCGTAGGGCTAGCTACGAGGCTGAGCGTGGTTTGATGTGGACCTAGAAGCTTACCTTTTCAGCCTGACGTAAATCTAGGCTCTAACAAAACCGTCATTGTTTAGCCATAACAACTCAGGTCCTAGAGGAACAGTCAAGGGTGGATTAGCAGGAGTAAAAAAATCATCTGCCAAAGTTTCAATAGAGATGAGGTCACTAGCAGAACGACCAGGTACAGAATCTAAAACTATGTTTTGATCTAATTCTTGAGCACCAAAACACACTATTTGTGCAAAACTGACAAGTCCACCTTGTTCAGGAGGAAAACCATGAAGACAACTTGACTGATAACGATTAAATTCAGCCAGGGTGAAAAATTATAAATTAACAAAAATATGTAAGTGCAAACACCCTAAGGCCAAAATTTTTTACTCAGCGAAACAACACACACTAGAAATTTCCTAAAATATAGTCACAAACAAACCAAAATACAAAGAATTTGGTGGAGGAACAGTTATACTAGTGACCTACTTCCAAGCCCTTTTAGTTGTGAACTCGATCCAAGTTCCCTCACTAGCTGAGGAACACCTCGTGATAGGACTGAGACAGCATGGTTGATATCTGTCCTAGGTATAAAGAAGATGACCCTGACCTTGCACCTATGTATGATCCCTAAGAGATAGACCACCAGGGGGACATTTGCTGCACAAATCCACATGCAAGGGTAGGACACTTAACTCAGAGAGCTAAGACTAAAACCCCCTTGAGAGCCTCCCGAGTGGTCCCCAAGTGCTACAGAAAATGCTAATAACATTATTTGTACGCATGCAACTTCCATAATGTTGTGCCACTCAAAACTAGGCAAAATGGGTCATGTCACCCTAACTAGCCCAAGTGTGACCTCGCTAACCCACTTGTTAGAAGAGCTTCCTAGAAGGCACTATTACAAGTGGATTTATCTCATTACCACAAACTTCTAAGTCCTTTTTGCAATCTTCGAGCATTTAACTCACACACCTATCTCCAAGAACCTATCCTAAGCTAGTGTTGGTGTTCTACCTGTAAAAGAAAAAAAGGACAATCTAATTGCTTTTATTATCACATTAATTTTGAGTGGTTGTTTTTTACAAAGTTGGGATGCGACGCGAAACTTAGACATTGTGAATGACTCTTGTTAGTCACCCTGATGCAACTATATGCAAATTTTTGTTTTCACTTTGATGAAAGCTAACAATAGGAGGGTAAGAGTTTTTCACAACAAACCAGTGCCTATTATAATGAACCTCTTAGTAAATTCTTAAATGCAAATATCCAAAATTTATAAATATGTTGACATAAGAATGAAACCAGAAAAGGAAGAAATAACTAAAAGGAAGCCAAAGAAAAATCCCCAAGCTAGAATTCCAAGCACTTCAAAAGCATCAAATCCAGGAAAACAAAACCAAAGAATCAAATACACTCAATTAATCAAAAAGAAAGATAAAAGTGATAAAGGAAGGTAATGTTAACAAGCTAGGGTTGAATCACAGTGGCTTAACAAAGTCCAATGTTCTACAAAGGTCAAAACCATACCCTAGAGGCAGGAAGACCTAAACAAGATAATATGAAAGTGATAAAAGGTAATGGAAACACACTCACAAGAACGTTTCTAAATGAAAAGTGCACAACCAATCACAATGCCACCAATTGTGACACAAGCAAACAAGAGAAGAAAGATATCACTCAAAAACAAGTGACAAAATCACACAACGGCCAAATGGATTTGAAAGTGAAACATGGAAAATGTCTAAACAGACATTGAAAGAAGCCAAACATATCTGGAAATGAGATCTAGAGGCAAAAGCCAAGCCTCAACCTAAAGTACCTAAAAAGTATTCAAGAAAACCCTGAAAGACAAGCATGATGGAAGAGCTCAGATAAACTAATCAAATATGGATCAAATCAGACCTAAATAGTGGTTGATCGGCAACAAAAAATCCATAGATTTAATAGATCTCCAGTAGACCAAAAAAAATCAAGGAATCAATGCTCAAAATAAGACAAAAAATTGTTTCAAACAACGCAAATCCAAGGGAATGAAATGAGACACCAAAAAATAGATCTGTGTCAGAACCAGCAAGTAGACAGAAACAGAGAAACAAAATTTCAAAGGGTAAATCTCATTTTTTCAGAGTTGGAAGGCCTGATGCTCGGATCTAATGGAAGGGGAGCGATCCATCACTCGGATGTAAGGGAAAGAGAGAAACTAGAAAGCTACAACTGCTTGAATGTAGTGTTGTACAATAATCTGGGTTAAAAACCAAAAAAATCCAAAAAGCTCGCACTCAAATAGAGAAAAATATTTAATATTCAAGGATTTAAGCCTTGAAAATAATAGCAAAGAGTCAAAAAAATTCATCAAAGCTTAGAAAATCGAAATAGGAGAGAAACCATAAAAAAATGAATACAAAATGGACAAGAAAAATAATGCTTTCATTATAAGCACTAATTATATTGCATTTAATCATGCAAGGAGCTATTGCTAAGAAATCCTCTATTCGAAAGGATTACTAAAATCTAAATCTGAAGCATAAAATAAGTGGAATATATCTCTTTGTGTTTAGACTATCCCTCTCAAATTGTCCATTATAAATAGGATGAAGAGAGCTCCTAAGAGGATGAATATGGATTCTCAGGATGACGAGAAGTTATGGAAACTTCTTCATGATAAGCCTTAGCTAGCTTGAATAATTGATGTGTCAAACTAATCTCATAGGAACCATGAGACTCTAGAAGGATTCCTTAGTGATAGGCACAAAACAAAAGGGAAAACACTGAAGTCGCTCCCATATGGTGGTCCTACGAGTGAGTGAAATGTTTCAATCTCTTTCACCAGGTCATCATCTATATGTATGAGTGTCATGACTAGAAAATAAGGTCTAAGGCTTAAGTAAAAGGTCAATCATCATAATTTCTCAAATTCAATAACCTAAGGGAGAAAAATAGGTTGATAACACTATTGTTTGATATGTTATGAGTAACAAGGATCTCTATTTGTTTAAGGCTATGGATTGTCTTCCTAGTAAAGGACTAAAATTGGTACAATGTATGATTAATTGTTAAACATAATAGCATTTGTTTGGACTCATTTTGTAGTCTCATCTAATGTTGTTATATTTGAGTTTACATATATGTGTTAAATATGGTTTATCTTGGTTCGGTGCCTGCTATTAGGCATATTAATATATCTATTATTATTTTTCCTTATATAATTTTCATTGATTAGATAAGGGTCTTAACCCAATGAAATGGGTGTTCTGGGAAATTCCCTACTTTTAAAGAAAACTCTAGCCAATTCCCTTGAATTTCTAATATTTCATAAGTAAATTATTGCGAGAGTTCGTATTTGTATCCAGGCCATATGTGTTTCTAGATCCTTGTCGCTTGCGTGCATCTAGATATGCTTGAGAACAACTAGATATAGGAAATGAGAAGATACACTTGAGTCTATCATATATCTCCAAGAGTATGAGCATCTGGTTACATAAACCTCATGCACTTTTGGAAATGTATCGCATTTGAAATAATCTAGATAAGAAGGAAAATAGGTGGTGATATTTGATGAGGACCCCACTAGGGCAGATTGAAAGGTTAAACCAATTTGAAATCTTGGATCTAGGTGATTCGGGAGGTTGTGAATAATGAAGATATTTGTGGAGCATGATATTGAAGGTAAAGGATAAGTTATATGGATTCCTTTGAAGGACTGGATATGGTTTGGAATGGAAAGAAATCATGCTCTTTGTTACTGGATCTGCAAGAAAAGGTAAGTGGAGGACGTCGTGTTGGCTAAAGTAACTGCATGAATGATTATGGGCTCCACAATATGACATGCGAAGGAAGAAATTTGAGATCTAAGTGATTCAAGGGTGTAGGGGATATTACACTATGGAACCTAGATTTCCTTAGCCAGATTACATAAAGGGACCGATCCCAATGGGGCCTGCGAGTTGGGATGAGATGGAAAATTCCATAGAGGCTTAATAATGACTATGTAGGTGCCACAATGGATCCACGAGTGATGTGGACTATTCAAGGTGACATGGAAGATACATGTGGTTTCCACGTGGAAGTGTCCTATTAATGTGGCAAGAATTATTTGGTCAAGGTCTAAAATGGAATACCTTTCAATCTGAAAGATAGATTGAGATCAAATTTATAGTGCTGGAAATATCTCAATGAGCCTAACGCGATGGTGGAAATTATTATGAGATTCAATAAATTTCCAAAAATAGGATTTTTGTAACCCCATATTCACCATGGACCATAAGGGTCAAATCAAGTTATAAGTAACACCTACCATGACCCAAAATAACATAAGGGATGGGAGGGGGTGTTATAGACTGGCATTAGAGCATGGTTGAAAACTTGGACAATATGGTCTCAAGAACAGATGGAATGAAAAACTAAGGTTCAGTAGACCTGAAGAGGCTCACACTTAGATGATTAGAATTTATTTTGTTTAGTTGATATATATATATATTTATATTATATTATATATATATATATATATGTATATGTATATATACTAAAAAATTTGTAGTTGTCATGGGATGCTAGACTTGGTAAAATGTTGATCTCAAGCCTGGTGATGCTATGATTATAAACATGTTGATGTGTCCTTTTTAATTCTTGGAATATAATACCGACCTGTGCTCTAAATGTGTGAGTAGAGCAACAAATAAAAGTCTCCATAATAGTATGCTTAGTGTTGACATGGCAAGGCAATAATTCAATCTTTTTATGTTGATATAACTAACAACTATGTGTGTGTGAGAGAGCATATAAGAAAACACAATTGCATCAAGAAATAAAATGATGAATAAAAATAAGCAACATCACAACATGGAACAATTCCACTATGATCAATAAGGGAAAATTTCCCCTAACAGAATATAAACCTTCAAGAGCTTGACATCTAAGACGAAGCATTGCAAAGAAGAAAATGAAAGACTCCTTAGAAAGAAAAAGGAATAGGAAAAGCTAAACAAGATATTTATACAACACCTATCATACATGAAATGATTGTTACAACATGCATCAACCTCTAGAGATATAGAAGAATGATAGGTTGATAATACCATAAAGAAACCTTATAAAACTAGAGAGAAAATGAATCTATTTCCATGTTAGAACTATGGCGAGGCACATCTGAGGAGAGGCTTAACTAACAAACATCAAAGCAAGAAAATTTTATGCAAACTCCAGACACCTAACCAACAACCAATAATGTAGAAAAATATGTGGGAGCAACCCCACAAACTCTTTGGAATACTAAAAAGTTCCTTCTTTAACTATTTAGAGGGATATTGAAATCTTGAGGTTGTTGTAAACCTTGGGGAGGAATATGAATAAATTTTCGTGCATATGATGGAAATTGACACACTAAACACTAGAACTCAAGAGATTGAAATTGTTGTGAACTAATGAATTATGTGTAGAGAGGGGTTATTTGGAGTTGTATGAAAAGGCTATATGGATTAGTTTATCTACCCCTGATTGCTTCCCTTAGTGGTGAAATTACTCAGTGAGATAGACTTGACAATGGAGTCATATGATAAGACTTTGTGCATAAATGCTTACAGGTATGCCTGTCTCAGTGAAACATGTATGCCCTAGTGTTAGATGATGATTATATCTTGGTGAAAATTTCCCCACACTCACTAGGATGTGAGCATGAGGGAGATTGTTCAATAAAGACAAAGCTAAAGACTACATGGAGCTATGGAGAATATACACCATTGATTGTTTTTTTGGTTTAATAAACCACTTAGTGCCTGCAAATCCAAGGAGGAAAAGAGTAACTATAGAGATAAATATCAATTATCAGTTTAACGAAATTTTTGTTTAGGATATGATTTAATATGTTTTTAAATTTTTATGATTAATCTCACAAGAATCATGTGCCTACAATGTAGGTGAACTATTGTATTGTTTAACATAAATATATGAGGATGAATACAAAGCAAGTGGTATCAACATGATAATATTAGAGTGTGCAACAACAACATATTGGAGCTGAATACCTTTAGGACTAAACCTTTGTGGTGACATTGGAACCTCGTGATACAAACTGATTTCCATGAGGTATGCCATGAAAAATGTGTTGTGTTATTAAATAAAGATAGAGGGTCCTTGGCTGTTAAGTTTCTTCCTGTGCAAGGAAGCATTTCCAAGGGATGGAACACCAGAGGGACCAACGAAGTAGAGAATGGGATGCCTAAAATTTGAAGGTGTGTGACTACATGGAAGAGGATAATTGAGTGCACTAGTTTTTAAATAATCATGAGCATATTCATGGAGGTCAAAGATGCATTGGGTGTCTCCCTAGAAGAAATGAGATGAATTTTCTCCCTAAAGGAGCCCTAAGCATAGTGAATGGCATGGTTGTACATGAAAATTTAGGACATGGGAGATGTCGCCAATGTAATGATTGCAAATATAAATCTCATTACTGAATTTTTGTGTTTCATTTATAGAACACTAAGGATGATCCGGATTTAAAAAGGAATGCAACAAATTACAAAAATCACCATAAACACAGAGATGCAGTGGGAATAATAATTCATTTCATGACTGTAAAATACTGAAATATGCTTACAAACAGAAATGGAAATAAACCAGCTAGGGCGATGGTAGCTTATCTCTAAGAAGAGATGTGGCAGTTACATGCCTCTAAATTGTGTTACAATGAGGCTCGAAGGCCTATTGATTATTTAGAAACAATAGAAAACCCTAAACATCCAAAAACCTAACCCTAGGAGATGAAGCGCCAAACCGTGGACCCTGTTTGGGTAAATTGGTACATCAACTTCCCAAGGTCGTAACTTTGGCATACGATCTTCGTTTGATGTGCACAATACCTCGTTAGAAATATCTATCCGAGGAATAAAACTTTTAAGTGAATAACATTAGTCAGTTGCCCATGTTTCTCACGGTTTTCCCAAAAAGCTTTGTTTAGAGCCTCAAAATGGCTCCGGAAGTTTAGGACCCGAAAACTACCAAAAATAGTAAATTATGCTACAATTAAGGAAACTTAAAAACTAAAAGAGACAGTTGTGGGGGTCCAAGTGGGATAGGTGGGTGGCCACCAACATCCACCTAGATCATTCCTCCCCCCTTAGGAAGCAATGGTCCCCATTGCGTTGAGTTCCTCCATGAGATGAGGAAACTTATATTGAACTCAGTCCCTGGTGAGTTGTTCTGTAACCGATGTTGTGTCCAGTAATGGTGGGAATCATGGTCGAAAACTATCCACATTGAAAAATCGGTGCAAGCGAAGGAATGGGGGAATGTTGTGCTCCAAAGCATTATTTCCCATAGCATTGTTAATGGTGTAAGGTCGAAGCTTCTGATGGGCTCTTCTAAGGCGTTCTTTCTACAGATGCAACCAGACTTTGTTGCCAACTTGAAACTTGTGTGGCACCCCTATTGGTGAGGAGAAGTTTTTCCTATGTTCTTTCATGACTGTATCCCTCTACTACTGCTGCTATATGGAGGAACCCTTTGCAGGGGTTATGGATGTGGCAACAATCTTCCCCTTAATTTGGGAGCGAACCAGACAGAAAATGAATTTCCTAGTCTGGGAGATCAGCTTGTTTCCTTTCTTAGCAGTGATCAAAGAGGTGGTGGTAGGTGGGGCTACCTCCAGTATCCTATATAGTTAATTATCCAAATAAATAATAACAGCGCAAGGCGTTGACTCATACACAACATGTCGCCTCCATAAGTATGGTTGGCCTAATAGTACATCACAAACTTCGAGAGGTGCGACATCACACAATACGTCATCTATGAAGGGCTTGATGTTGTGGGGAAGGCAACACTTCTAGTGGACTTGGAGATCTCATCCTTGGTGAAGCCACTTGATACTATGTGGCTGTAGGTGTGGTGTAGTCAGTAGGCCCAACCACTTCACAATATCTAATAAAATGAGGTTCTTTTGGCTCCCACTATCAATAATGAATTGCATTGACGAACCCTTCACCCACATCTGTGAGTGGAAAATACGCTCCCCCTCCATTGGATCTTCGGGCTCATTCTTCTAGATATTGTCAGTGGCAAAAATGGTGTTGGGCTCTGTGTCAATGATATGCTTCCCTTTGCCATTCCCCTTGTCAATTTCTAACTCAGGGTCGGAACATGCAGCTGATTCTGAAGCCTTCAACTTGGCCACCAGTGACTGCTTGGTCTGACACTCACTTGTGTTATGAGTGGGGATCTTATGGAACTCACACCACTTTCTTGTGTCCATCTTTGGCTTCGTGTTGTTGTTATTTTCTTGTAGCTTCGACGGGTTGTCTCAGTTCACCCTACCTTGGCTTTGTCCTTTGTTCTTTGAATTTGCAGATCCAAAGTCTCTCTTCTTTTGTTTAAACTTCTGCTCGATTTTGACAACGTATCGGTATGTTGTGCCAAGTGAGGAGATGTTTAGGAACTCCATCTCATCCTAGATGTATCTGTGTAGGAATCCACGGTATTTGAGTACCAAATGTAGCTCAGAGTCCTTGATACCCAACTGTGTGCAAAGGGTATGAAAAATGTTTGTGAACTCCGGCACATCTTGGTCCCTTCCCTACCACAGCGTGGTCCACTTTATGTATTTGTCCTTATAGCTTTTGACAAGTTAGTACTGCTCCTTGATGGAATCTTGGAATGAATTCCAAGTGGGTGCGTCTGAAAATAGCGAGTCCATACTTTCATCCTTCGGCTAGCAGTAGGTTTCCCACCAGTCCTTGACGTGGGGGGCTGCTTTGAGAAGAGCGAAAATAATATTTTCCCCACTGGAAAATTTATGAACAGAAAAATACCCTTCTAGTAGATTTAACCATTTATCGACAACATCTACATCTATCTCACCCTCGAATATGTGGATTTCAAAATTAACTTGTACCTTAAAGGGTGTGGCATTTCTAGAGTAGCTGTTGGAATCTGATGCATTGCCCCAGGGTAGTCGCTAAAGGATCTAGGCAAAGTTTTCCGTCATCACATTCCTTTGTTGCTCGAGAGCTTCTTCCATGGGAGGCTGTCAAAATTCTACAGAGGTTCGACCAGTTCAAGCCCAAACTCCTTATATCCTAACCTTGTTGGGGACATGCAAAAGAAAAACAGAGAAAGAGAAGATCGCTCTGATACAACTGATCTAAATTTAAACAGGAATGCAACAAATTATAGAAATAACCATAAACAAAGAGATAGAGCGGGAATAATACTTCATTTCATTACTCTAAAATACTAAAGTATGCTTACAAACAAAAATGGAAATAAACTAGCTAGGGCGATGGTAGCATATCTATGAGAAGAGATGTAGCAGCTACATGTCTCTAAAATGAGTTACAATCAGGCTCGAAGGCCTATTTATTGTTTAGAAACAATGGAAAACCCTAAACATCCAAAAACTTAACCATAGGAGAAGAAACACCAAACTATGGGCCCCATTTGGGTAAATTGGTACATCAACTTCCCGGAGTCATAACTTTCGCATCTGATCTCCGTTTGATGCGCACAATACCTCGTTAGAAATATCTATCTGAGGACTACAAATTTTGAGTGAGAAACATCAGCCCATGGCCCATGTTGCTCCCAATTTTCCCAAAAGGTGTTGCTTAGGGCCTCAAAATGGCTTTGAAAGTTCAGGACCCGAAAAACTGCCAAAAATAGTAAATTGTGCTACAATAAAAGAAACTGAAAAATTGAAAGAGACAGTTGTGGGTGTCCAAGTGGGATAGGTGGGTGGCCACCAAAATCCACCAGGATTAAAGGATAGTGTTCCTTTAAGGGTGTGGGTTTAATAACAACCCTTTTTTCTACTCCAATGTAAGTGGTACTATGTTTTTTTTTTTATGAGAAATTACGTAAAAATGTAAAATATGGATAAGTTGGAGGACTAGACACATATTCATAGGCTAAAGAGGAGGATATTATTTTTTTGTGTTTAACCCAAACCCATGTCACATCACTTAATTAGGTTCTACCTATCCCTTGAATAATTAAATGGTCTACACAACATACAACAAGGTTGGGTATGTGCTGCCTCAGTGAAGGACTAACCCCATATAGTCCCTATTCTCATGGGACATGTTTGGAAGTCAACACGTAAGAGACAAGACAAGGATAGTGGTGGTAGAGAATTAAGAAGAAAATGGGGAAAGAGAAGGAGAAAATTAAGTGGATCAAGAGTGTTCAAGAGAAACAATGTTACAAAAATTCTTTGTGGTGTGAATGGGAAATCGTTCCCTACATTTTGGTGTGACCTAGTGCATGTATCAATGTTGGATTTGGAAAATAAGACACAAAGGAGATAATGGTTCACTTGGTGTTTGCCTTAGGGTTGAAAGAAAACCCTTAGAGTGACGTCATATGCATTGACAGAGAAACCCTTCACTAAACTTTGGATGAATCCATGTCATTCATTTATGAGAGATATAGAGATTCACTATGGTGCTTATTGTTTGGGAGTAGTTAATAAACCACCTAGATAGTGAACCCCTCCTTTTTATTATATATCTGACTAATTATTCGTGCAAATTCACTTAAAAAATTAAATCATCAAACGAACAGAGAATGCAATAAGGAGAGAAATTGAGCTCTGCCATTAACAAAAGAGACAAATAGAAAAATCATGTAGGAGACAATTGATAGCTTAAAATGATCTCATCAACATTTAGGAAGACCACCGAGTTTTGGAAATTAGAGTGTTAGACATCTGGTCCTGATGATGAACCACACTTGTTGGTTCGAAATGCATCAGCCAAAAAATTATCTCATGTGATTTCTACTGAAAGACTTATTTTAATTTATTTTATTGTTTTAATTTTAATCAATTTTAAAAATTAAAAATGAAAATTAATTAATTCAAATAATATTTAAAACAAATAAAATTAAATAAAACAAAAATAACATAAAAAGGTGAACATAAGTAATATTATGTTCACGAAGAGTTTATATATTAATGGTGGTATGTATAGTGGATGAGGGAGGAGCTACCTGTTGGTGGAATTATATGTATTATAATTCCAATATTTAATTATCAAATCTAGGATTGTAAGAATTAGATATGCAATCAAAGGAAATGCATGATTAGAGCATGTTCTAACATATGCTAACAACTAACCCTAGAAAGAACCAATCACTAAGGATTATCACTTGTCACTGGATTGTGCGACTCTAATACTTATCAGATTTTGAACCACAATTTTTCATTAACAATATTCATGTGGTTTTATATATGTAGCTTATTAGGTCTTGAAACTTCAATGGTTTTAATCCTATAGTGATGAAAACCCATTAAACATGCTACAAAAAACTAAATGCTGGCAACTATAAGAAAAAGCGTACAAGGCAATTAAAAACAAGGCAATAAACTACATGAAATGCATTAACAAACTATCAAAGATAAATGTTAAGCAATATTAGAGATATATTGTAGGTTCTTATTCAATTTAGGAATCTTTTACCAAGTATATGCAATGATCCAATCAACTAAATAATCCTAAACTGCAAATTACATATTTTTTAATTCCCTGTTCTAGTACAAAACCTAGTACCGAATTTAGTACAGAAAGGCTAGAATTTAAAATATTGAATAGGTACCGAATTAAGTACGAAAATTATTTAAATTGAAATTATGAATATTAAAACATGTTAAAAAACCACTTTTAAATTTGTTTGACTCTTAAGCCTGATAAAAATCAAATTCAACTTATCACAACATCATCTATTAACAAATATGAAAACAAAGAAAGCAAATTTATCAAAACTAAAAACTGGAATAAAACATTAAACAAAATTTGCAATTAATAAAAATAAATATTTGCTGAATATTTCTCTACTCTATATATAAAAATCGGGACGTTACTTGAGTCGAGGGGCCCTTCTCGACCTGGCAACATTCCTAGAGACTTAAATGAGAATAATATGTAAAGATTCAACAATTAAATATTCATTACAATAGTCTCAACTTCAACTTGCAAACAGAAGTTCAAATTTATTACAAAATATCAACTCAAAATAATGATAACCTCTGTGTCCCTCCTTCTCACTATGCAGAATTATTCTTTATATTAAAATGGAGAGAAAGTGATGTTCCAAAGTATCACATCGACTTCCATGAGACTCTCTTCCATACTATGATTAAAACAAGAGATAATCCTTCAAATATATTTTTTCGCAACTAAATCATTCGAATCATGTATTGGAGATGGAGACAATGCCACTTGGCATCAGTTTGAATTTCCTCAAAGTTTGGATGTAGTTGCAAATCTAGACATTGTTTCCCATAGTTGTTGGTGCACAGGTACAAAATCAGGTACTTAACTAAGTACTGAATTGAGTACCGAATTTATGGAAAATACCAAACTAGTAAAGAATTAAGTATCGAATTTATGTAGGTGGAATTTATGTTTGAATAAATTCTTGAGATTTAGGTGTGAAAATAAATTCATCCATAAACATATAGTTGCAACCCATGTCATCTCGAGACGTGTCAATGTGTTAATCGTTACATAGTACCAAAACTGATATAAGTACCGAATTGTCAAATTCTAGTACTGGAACCTTTTTTTCTAGGCACATAAACATATTAGTAAACCCTCATTGCAAACCCATGTTAAAAACTCATTTAGTCATTAAAAATACAAGGAATCATTAATAATTAATCACAAGGTAAAATGAATGAATTTAGTGAAAATTGGTAATATAATAGTTATGAAATATGTTACAAAGGTATGAATATAGCTTGTAAATGAAACGTTTGGATAGCCAATACAATAACATATCTAGGACCCAACATTCCCCAATGACTAAGACTTTACATGCCCTCATGCAAACAAAATATATACTAGGAAGGGATGATGGATGATATAAGGTGATAATGAAGATAATGGTTGTATGAATGTGGAATTGGAAACTTTATAAGAAGAAGATACTTTTATGGATTTGGAAATGAGGGTGGTTTAAGAAAGGTGAAGAAATAGGAAGTGGTTAATCATCAAGATTCCTTAAATTTTAATGAGATAAAGATCCTTTAAACATGTTTTACCTTAGGTCTACCTTTCAGACCTTTATTTGTACTGCAGGTTGCAATGGAAGTTGTATGAAGCTGAAGATGAAAGAAAGTAAGGTTGAGAGTCTGGAAGAGCTGGAATTAATGAGTGCTAATCTGATCTACTGAAGGAAGCTAAAGAGAATGGAATTAAGATGTCAAAAAGGTACCAACAACAATTCCCTCATTCCTGAAGTTTTGCGTGTCCTCATGCAAACAAAATGAGGTACCAAAGAAGTAAGGAGGGATGATGAGATGGCTATAGTATAAAGAAACCTCGAAAACAAAATAACGGAACTAATGATATGAATACTGAACAAAAATAAGTCATCTCATATTTATTAAAATGATTCAAAGCTAAAACCAAGCATAGAAGAAATTTTAAATCACTCATTACATATGATTTCATCAATATTTAATAGTTTTATGCTCAAGAAAAAGAAAAATTTCATAAACTTAAGGAGATTTCCTTCTTTGTAGGTAGGAGCGTTTTTATTATCACAACAAATGATGAAACAATGAAAAATTAGTTATTACTAATGAAATCTTAGAGTCTTATAGTCATCCAAGTATTACAAATAAGCTTTGCACTTGAGATCTATTAATTCCCTGTGATCATAGGCCCCATTTCCAAGATAATTGAATCTTAGGTATAGTATGAAAAACCAATGACAGAGGACTCAAGGTTACCTTAAAGCCTTTCTTTAGTAGCAAATTTATCGATTTTTATTTTACCCTTGAATTCATCCATATATGCTTCCTTTTTATTTTAACACTATAGAGTAACCATCATACGTGTAGACAAAAGCCTTGGTTTGCTTGAAACTTCTTTACGAAGAATTCCCCATTTCCTGCAAGAATCCATAGGCCCAATGGGTTTCCCTAGTAGTATCACAGTTTAGCACCCACTGCCAACAGACATCAATAGCCTCAACAAGTTAAACTCTTAAACCTATTTTATAATGAAGGATCTAGTCCCATGTTTCCTACCATTTTAGGTTTAGATTATGGACATTGCTTTTGCAATTGGTAGATGGGGGAGAGGCTTCAGGAGGCCCCTTAAAATCATAGGATGATACCTTTTAGAGTGACTTAGATTACTTTCATAATGTCTTGGACGCATAAGGTACTCATCAGTACTCAAAGGACATAACATGAATGAGCCATTTTCAATGTGAGATAGAAGAGGCTGCTAAAGAATAACCATAGTTTCCATATATGATTTCGCCTTTAAATTAGTGTTCCACTATGAGTAAAGACTTCATCAATTCTTCTACAAGTCTTAATAAATATGCTCTAAGATCATCCTTTGACGTTGTGGTTATAGAATTCAAGTTGATTTTTTTCATTGGTATCATTGTATGGACCTCTTTACTTTGTTATGATCCCCTTAATATGTTTTGGTAACTATATTTTGAGCAAATGGTTTGTATTGATAATCAGAAATATATATGAATAATAATAATGAAATTAAAAAAAAAAAAAAAGTATATAAGCTATGAATAGCTTGGAATTATAATTTAATTCAAATTTTATGAAAAGAGTTGCTTGTTCGATCATATTTGTGAAATAGTAGTCTTAAAACATATAAGTAATGATAAAGAATGAATGCATCATTTTTAACAACTTAAGGAAGAAGGAAATATATCATAAAATACTCCCTTAAGTGTCCATTCCTTTGATGAATATGTATTTTCTTCTTTTCAAAATATTTTTCCAGTATTTAAGCATTCCAAATGGACAATATCCTTGAATCTTGTTTTTTCTTGCAAAATAGCAATTTGGTACCATAATTTTGGACACTAGTTAGAAGAAATATGGTACTAAACAATTGGTATGCAATATTAGACAATGTTGCAATGCAATCCTTTCAAACTTCACATAATATTCCATACATTGTTATGAAACCAACTCACAGAAAGATAGAAAAGATAGATCAACACCTTAGAAATAAGCCTCTTCGAGGGGGAAACCCCCTTTACATTACACAAATGAAAATGTCTTAGATGATTCAAATGACAAAACCTCCTTTCTATACATAAGAGTCTAAGGGGTCACAATATAACCAAAGCCGACCTAACAATAATAATAGAAAGGCACAATAATAACAATATGGGGACAATAGGGGCACAACAATAACAATACGTGATACAATGACAATAGTAATGGGGTAATCACTAGTATTATAAGGACCTAACATGCCCCTCTCCTTCAAAAAAGTGTTGTCCTGAATGCTTGAGTAGTTCTGGATGCTTATGTATAAAATTCTCATCCTCCCATGTGGAATATTCAACGGGTAAGTTCTTCCACTTGATGAGATACTCTAAAATTGTCGATTTTGTAGCTATCAATTTCTTATTTATTTCACTGATTCAAGTTCCAATATGATTTTTCCCTCTTCATCAAGTTCTGGCAATATTGTTTGAACTAGAATCTTGTCACCTATAACCTTCTTTAAGCATGAAACATGGAAAATTGGGTGCAATTGGGAAGTTGTAGGAAGCTCCAATTTGTATGCCATAGTACCTATCTTTTGCAACACCTTGTATGGACCATAATACTTTGGTGATGATTTATTATCCTTCTTAGCTTGCTTGAGGGACATTTTTTTATATGGTTGTAGCCCTAGGAATACCCAATCACCTAAATCAAAACTTCTTTCGCTGCGATGTTGATATGCCTGTTGTCTCATTCTATTATGCGCCAAGGTGAGGTTATCATTTGATGCAGTAGCATCTGGCACTCTTAATTGAACGAAGAGTCCAAAGTGGAGCAAACAGAGGATGTGGAACATCGAGCTAAATAAGGGGAATTTTTTGTTCTAAAATGGAGAAAAATATGGAATGGATAAGTATCTCGAAGACTTATTAATTATAATCAGCCACATATGTATTCTGTAGTGAGCTTTAGGGCTTCAGTTGAGTGATTCAAGGAAAGGATTGATCAAATCCCTTCAGTGATCTGAGCCAATGTATTCTTATAAATAGTGAACCTGTGCATTCAATTAATATATAGCGAGACAGATAGAACATATGTAAGCCTATGGGCAGTGTCGAAAGAGAGGCCACTAACATTGAAGAACAGGCCCATGAGAGACAGAGAGTCTCGACATGTATAAATTGTTCATATTTATATAAACATAAGTCTATTCTAGACTGTGTGAATGCATGAAATTATCTTGAATGGTTGAATTGCATATAAATGTTGAATTCATAGGTTCTGTAACTATGATTGCAAGAAAAATTCTGGTGAAGAACATGCAGAGAGAGGAGATCAATTCAGAAGAATCGTAATGGACCATTGAGTCTAATTGAAGCAGCAGAGCAAAGCTCTGGAGAGACAGCGAAATTGAGAATATGAAGACTTAAGCTCAGATTAGAGTGGCACAGCAGAAACAGTGAAGGATCAAAACCTTTAGAAGAACTAAACCACAAAGAGGAAATCGAAGAAAATGTGGAAAGACCAAGTAAAAAGAGTTGAGACAATGGATTCCCTTTTGAAGACATTGGAATGGACCTTTGTAATAGAGCGATTGTGAGATTGTGATTAAGTGATAGTTGTCAGATCTGACATCAAATTGATGGTCCAGATCTAATTGCCTATCGCATATTGGAGAAGCCAAAGGTCTAGTGGTAGTGGAATAGCGATGGACCGATACACCGATAGAGATAAAATCAGTGATCGCAGAGATCAAAGGTCAATCGAAGCAGTGGAAGTTATGTGGAAAGAATTCGAAGGAACCAAACCCAACGATGATATGAATGTGAATCCATAATATTTGAGATCTGATGGATGTGTTCGGAGTAGGTTTTTTCCCATTTTCCATTATATTTGCGTTAAAGTAATGTGGCCATTAGCAAAGGGAAATCACATATCAGAAGGTGATGAGGCATATGTGTAAAGTGGCCTACGGAAGTCCCGATAGCTGATAGCGATTGCGATAGGGAACAAGCTTCGGAATATGTGCAAAAGTCGTACGGAAGGTGGAAGAGGTATGGTTTGTAGTTAATTCCTTTGTAAAAGAGTTATAAGGGAAAAAAGCATGATAAGGGTTTTCGTATGTTAAACCATACATAACCAATGTTTAAAAAGGGAACGGTTCTCTATATATGAATTATGATTTATATAAAGCTTCTGAAGAGTTTAATTCCTGATAAGAAGGATATAAAGGAAGACTTTAAGAAAGTCATAATCGAAGACTTGAGCCTTGTTTAACAGTCTCGATAGAAGGTTTTGGTGGGGTGATTGGGTTCCAATATAAAGGGACCAAGATAGAAGTACCTTAAACATTTGACATTTATGAGATTGAAGTTTCAACTCCTTTGAAGAGTCAAACACCTGGGGCAAAAGTGTGCATGCATATTTATGCATACTGTGGGTATGTGCGAGTCTTACCCTGCACCATTAGTGGTAACAGAGCAGATATGTAACCAGAGCAGAATTGAGATCAGAGCAAGGGAATATTTCCTATGAAAAGGAGGTTGCTCACACAAAAAGGTAATGTGCATAAGCTAAATGGATGAATGATAGAGACTACAGCAGAAGACTGTAAGGAGAACTTTTGAAGTTCTGGAAGACTGTAGCAGTTCTAGCAGAGGCTTGGAGTAGACAAGAACAGAGGATTTAATGCAAGTTCTGAAGGAAGAGGACTTAGAGGATAAACTGAGGACAATCCATTCAAAGTGCAGAAGAATGGGTGAAACAAGATCATGTTGAGATCTTGAAGGTGAGGTAATATGTTCTATTTTAAATTGAGAATGTGTGTTTTTATACTAATGCACAGGTGACAACAAGAAAAGTTGTGAGAGAAGAACTAGATGTGTTCTTAAAAGCAGAGTAAGGAAAGCACTCTGAAGTGGTAGTGAACCTTAAAAATCAAATAAGAGATTAGACAGAGAGGATAGCTAAAGTGTTCTCAAAAGAGAGTGAGAGATTGCATAAGCTTAGAAGGAGCAAAGGTGTTGCTCAAGAAGAGGTTCCAGATAGAGGACCTATGCTTACCAAAAGACTGAGTGAGGAGAGCTTAGTGAGGTAAGATTGCAACCAGGAGGACTAGTTGGGGCAAAGGCTTGTCGCAGATAAGTGAGAAGCTCACGAAGATAGAGGAGAAGGAGATGACTACTAATAGTCATAGCAAAGGTTCATATAGAAGCCACAGTAGAAGATATGAGAAGAAGGATCACAAGGCAAATGGAAACAAGATGAGTCAAGAGGAAATTGACCAGGAAATTGTAGAGTTAAAAGAACAACTTAATGCATTAAGGAGAATGCTTGAGGAAAGCCGGAGAGACTAGGTTGGGTCTTGAGGAAAAAACCAGTGAAGTGGCATGAAATACAGAGAAGACTACAACAAATGCAGGTAAAGTGGCTGAAGGAAAAATTCAAGGAAGTTGAGTTAGAAATGGAAGAACCCATTTGTGAACCAGAACAAGGAGAATTTCTGGGAGAAAGTGAAGATGAAGACTTGAAGACTGAAACTTCAAGTGAGGTCAGAGGGTCACATGGGTTTAAAACTAACAATTTGTGTATGTATGCAAGTGAAACATGTAAAGAAGGACAATTGGCTGATATTGTCATAAAGAAGGAAGAAGACCAGTGGAATCTAAATTCTGTTTTGGAAAAAGATGAGATAGATAGATCTCATATACAGCTAGAGAAAGATGTCAAGAAACTAAGTGAAGGGCTTAAGGAGATTGAAGAAGAGACTATCTATGAATTTCTGAATCATATGAATGATTTAGAACAACAAGGAGATATTATGGTTGAACCATCAAGTGAGACCATAGTGTCTTATATTTTTAAAATTGGTAGTTTATATATGATGGCAAAGATTGCAGGAGAAAAGCAACCATTTGAAGATATCTTCATAGGAGATGAAGATCTAGAAGCAAAAGGTGACTGAGAAAACTTTCTAGAAGAGAAGGAATTTGACTACATATAGAAGAAAAGGTCTATGGATGAGTCTATAGAAGTTGTCATGGAGATGAGGAATCAGGATCGTATTCTGATGAAAAATGAAGGAATACTATCTCAGAAAGGTAATCAAATGATTTTGATTAATGTTATTCATGTAAACCAAATGCAGGAGAATGTTAATGTAGATGGTGAGACAAGGATAACTCTGGGGGAAGAGTTACAGAGGGATAACAAGGCAAAATGTACTGAAGAAGAAGAAACTATGTTAGCTGAAAACATAGTAAAAGATCATCAATTCACCATAATGATAGTGTTATGAAACCAGCTCAAGAAAAGATAGAAAAGATAGATCAACGACTTAGAATTCAGCCTCTTCGAGGGGGCAACCTCCTTTACATTACATAAATGAACAATTCTTGGATGATTCAAATGAAAATACCTCTTCTCTATATATAGGA
>APFE030515151.1:46887-67222 GCA_000404065.3 Pinus taeda
GTAATAGGGGCACAACAATATAAATAAGGGGTATAACTACAATAGTAATGGGGTAATCACTAGTATTATAGGAACCCAACAGATAGGCACAGTGGAAATATCCATGAAAGCTGTTGAGACAGTCAGTGAAGAAGAAGAACATCAAATGAAAGATGTTAAGGAAGAGGAAGTCTGTGGGAAAGACTTAACAAAGGGGGAAAGAACATTAACAAAAGAATGTTTTGCAAAGGATGAGAAATATTTAGAAGCTGTCAAAAGTATGGAGAAGTATCTTTTAGAAGATAAAAACTTTGAAATAAAGGAGGATGAAGAATGTCTCCTAAATGAGAGAAACAATGATTTATTGCAACAGAAGGAACTTAAAAATGCATGGATGTGTGAAGATGTGACAACACAACAACAAGTTCCTATGGAAGAAGGAAATGAAATTTAGTCCGAAGAGCTAATATGTGAAGCAAAAGTTGAGACTGTTGAACCTTATGATTCCCAAACAAATAATTTGTGTGTAAATGCATGAAACATAAGTGATGATGAAATACTGGCAAAGTGTCACAGAGAAATTGCATTTCTAGAATATTTGCTGGAAAATTCAGAGTATGACAGTATGATTGCAGAAAAAGGAGTTCACTACAGTGGACAAGGGCAGGAAGACATCATTAGAATAGATGGTGTGGAAGGGAGACTAATGGACAGTCTCATGAATTCTTTTGAGAGTTCAAATCAGCATACTGATGTTCTGACAGAGGAGAAAGAAACAGTGTAGCAAACTGAATTGTTGCCAAAAGAAAACAAGGGATAGCAGCCTTGTGTTTTTAATTTTAACAAGTGTTTTGTGAATGTAGGTTTTGGTGTAATTGCTGGAGGATATTTGGCACAAGTGAACAGCCAAATAAAAGTGAAAGAAGAGAAATCTGTGGAAGAACTCAATCCATAGAATAGAGAAGTTAATTTACTGGAGAAAGTGTTGAATAGTCATGATTCAATCATGAAAGAGGGTAAGGATGATAGGGAGGCAGTGAGCATAGGAGTCACAACAAGCATTGAAGCAAGAAAAACAAGCAAACCAAAAGTTGGGGCAAGAAAAATAGAAGTCAGCAAAGAAACCAAGGCAAAAGTTGAAGTAAGTAAAGAAAACTAGCTACAAATTGAAGAACTAGTGGACAGCAACAACCTGAAACAAAAAGAAAGAGGTAGAAATACAAAGCAAAAAATGGACCAGTTCAAAGATGTACTGGAGACAGAGATTGAAGAAATGTGGGAGCTGATGATGAAGCAGTTCAAATGGAGGAAAATGGTAGCAACAAGAAGAAAGATCAATCAGAACTTGAACCTGATTGACAAGAAGAAGAAGATGGAGCAAAAGACAGTAGAAGTACAGTAGCAACAAGGGAACAAAGCATGTGGACAGTTACAAAACAAAGTGTGGGATCCAGGAAGATCAAGACCAGAAGACACATCATTAGGAGATCATGAATAATTTATACTTTAGGAGCCTCATGTAGGAGCATCTGAAACTCTTAATTGAAAGAAGAGTCCAAAGCAAAGAAAAGAGAGGGCGTGGACCATCGAGCTGAATAAGGGGACTTTTCTATTTTAAAATGGAGAAAAAGATGGAATGGGTAAGTCTCTCAAAGACTTATTAATTATAATCTGCCACATATGTATTATGTAGCGAGCTTTAGGGCTTTAGTTGAGTGATTCAAAGAAAAGATTGATCAGATCCCTTCAGTGATTTGATCCAATGTATTCTTATAAATAGTGAACCTACGCGTTCAACTAATATATAGCGAGATAGATAGAATATATGTAAGCCTACAAGTAGAGTCGAAAGAGAGGCCACTAACATTGAAGAACAAGCCCATGAGAGACAGAGAGTCTCAACATGTATAAATTGTTCATATTTATATAAACAAAAGTCTATTCCAGACTATGTGAATGCATGAAATTATCTTAAATGATTGAATAACATATAAATGTTGAATTCATAGGTTCTGTAACTATGATTGCAAGCATAATTCTGGTGAAGAACACACAAAGAGAGGAGATCGATTCAAAAGAATCGTAATGGACCATCGAGTCTAATTGAAGCATGAGAACGAAGTTTTAGAGAGATAGCAAAGCTAAGAGTCTGAAGACTTAAGCTCAGATTAGAGTGGCACAGCAGAAACAGTGAAGGATCAAAACCTTCAGAAGAATCGAACCACAAAGAGGAAATCGAAGAAAATGTGGAAAGACCAAGTAAAAAGAGTTGAGCAGAGAAGTAAAGGATGGTTGCTCAATAGCCGTTGGACCGTTAAGATCAACGGCTAGGATTAAGTCGCATCAGTGGATTCCCTTTTGAAGACGTCGGAATGGACCTTTGTAATAGAGCGATTGCAAGATTGCGATTAAGTGACAGTCATCGGATCTGACGTCAGATCGACGGTCCAGATCTGATCGCTTATCACATATCGAAGAATCCAAAGGTCTAACGACAATGGAATAGCGATAAAATTAGTGATAGGAGAGATCAGAGGTCGACAACCATAGCAGTGGAATTTAAGTGGAAAGGATTTCAAGGAATCAAACCCAATGATGATATGATTGTGAATCTATAAGATTTGAGATCCGATAGATGTGTTCGGAGTGGGTTTTTTCTCATTTTCCATTATATTTGCGTTAAAGTAATGCGGCCATTAGTAAAGGGAAATCGCATATCGAAAGGTGATGAGGCACATGTGTAAAGTGGCCTGCAAAAGTCTTGATAGCCGATAGCGATTGCGATAGGGAACAAGCCTCAAAATCTGTGTAAAAGTCATACGGAAGGTGGAAGAGGTATGGTTTGTAGTTAATTCCTTCGTAAAAGAGTTATAGGGGAAAAGAGCGCAATAATGGTTTTCGTATGTTAAACCATACATAGCCAATGTTTAAAAGGGGAACGGTTCTCTATATATGAATTATGATTTATATAAAGGTTCTGAAGAGTTTTTAATTCTCGATAAGAAGGATATAAAGGAAGACTTTAATAAAGTCATAACCAAAGGCTTGAGGGCCATTTAACAGTCCTGATAGGAGGTTTTGGTGGGGTGATTGGGTTCCGATATAAAGGGACCAAGATAAAAGGGCCTTAACCATTTTACATTTATGAGATTGAAGTTTTGACTCCTTTGAAGAGTCAAACACCTGGGACATAAGTGTGGATGCATATTTATGCATACTGTGGGTATATGTGGGTCTTACCCTGCACCATCCTTTAAGAGTTGGAGAACTTGTTGCTGATGCTCGATGTGATCTTCCACTGCTTGAACCTTAGAATTTTCTCTTAAATGCAATGTGATGGATGGTGGATGATATCCATAAAGTGCCATAAATGGGATCATTTTTATTGCAGTATGGAAGGAAGTGTTATACCACCATTCAGCCAAAGGCAACCATTTGACCCATTGTGTCTGTTTATTAGATACAAAGCAACAAAGATATCATTCCAAACATTTGTTTACTATCTCAGTTTTCCCATAAGATTGAGGATGATAAGGTGAACTATGAGCTAACTGAGTACCAAGACAAGAAAATAATTTTGTCCAAAAATTTCCAGTGAAAATGGGATCTTTGTCGCTTACAATAATATTTGGGTTTCCATATAGCTTTTGAATTGTTTCCATAAATGCAGTAGAAACTGTACTCATTTTAAATGGATGAGATAATGCACAAAAGTGTGCATACTTGGTAAGTCTATCAACTACCGCCATGATAACACTTTCCTTCGAACTTTGGTAAACCTATGATAAAATCCATTGAAACCTCCTCCAAACATTGGCTTGGAATGGATAAACATTTTAATAGTTCTAGGGTCTTAATTGTTTCAACTTTATTTTGTTGGCAAACCAAACATTCTGCCACAAACTTTTCAATATCTAATTTAAGGCCATCCCAAAAAAATCCTTCTTAACCCTGTTGTAGGTTTTTAGAAATCCTGAGTGCCCTCCTAAGGGAGAGGTGTGCAATTTCGTAAGAATATTTTGTTTGAGTCGTGAATTCTTACATAGGTATAACCGATCCTTGTACCATAAGGAATCATTTTTCCAGCTAAATGTATCATATGTAATGGGATCTTGTTGTATCTTTTGAATGAGTGCCCACACTTCCTCGTCATTCTCCCATTCATCCCTTGCTTCACTTATCCAATCTGGTTGGATAATAGAAATGGCACAAAGAAATGATTCCACATCCTCATCCTTTCTTGAGAGTGAATTTGCCAAGACATTTTTCTTCCCTTTTTTATAGATGATTTCAAAGTCATTACCCAACATCTTTGTGACCCATTTTTGTTGCTCTTCTGAAGATAATCTTTGTTCTAAAAAGTATTTAACACTATCATGATCTATTTTTACCTTGAAGTGTCTTCCCATTAGGTAGGGTCGCCATTTATTAAGTACATGTAGTATTGCCAACATTTCCTTCTCATAAATAGATTTGTGTAAATACTTTCCTTTGATTGGATGACTTTCGAAAGCAATAGGTCTTTCTTCTTGCATTAAAACAACACCAATTCCATTTCCTGAAGCATCACATTCCACAATAAAGGTTTTTGTGAAGTCTGGTGTAGCTAAGAGTAGTGCTTGGCACATGGCCTATTTAAGATGTTCAAAGGCCTTTGTTGCTTCTGGATTCCATGAAAATGCATCTTTCTTCAATAATGTTGTTAGAGGTCCTACTATTCTCCCATAATTCTTAACAAACTTGTGGTAATACCCTATCAACCCGAGAAATCCTCGTAGATGCTTTGTGGATGTGGGAATTTTCCATTCCTTAATGGTTTTAATTTTGCTAGGGTCTACCTTAACACCTTCATGAGATATAATATGACCCAGATATTCCACCTCTTGTACTCCAAAGAAACATATGGAGATTTTTGCATATAATTGTTTCTCCTCCACTAGTTTGAGAACCATGTCAACATGTTGGACATGATCCTCCCAAGGCTTGTTGTAGATTAGCATATCATCAAAAAATACTAACATAAATTTTCTAAGGAAGGGTTTGAAAATGGAATTCATCAAACCTTGAAATGTAGAAGGTGCATTAGTAAGGCCAAAAGGCATGAACAAAAATTCATAATGACCTTCATGAGTTCTAAACATTGTTTTTGGAATGTCTTCAGTCTTCATTCTGATTTGATGATATCCTAAATGAAGATCCAACTTGGTGAAGTAAATTTATCCATGAAATTCATCCAATAATTCATCTTTAATAGTGAGCTTGTTGAGCTCCCTACAATGTGGACCCATGCACCATGATCCATCCTTCTTGTGAACCAATACTACTAGAGTAGAGAAAGAACTTTGATTGGGTTGAATTATACCAGCCTCTAGCATTTCTGCAACCATATGTTCAATTTCACTCTTTTGGACATAGGGATATCTGTAAGGCTTGATGTTTGGAGGAACACTTCCTGGTATCAAATTAATAGCATGATCATGATCATGAATAGGTGGGAGGCATTTGGGAGTCTCAAATACCTTGGAATGATTGTCCAGGACTTTTTGGAGATCTGGAGAAATGGATGATTTCAATGTGGGAACCTCTAGTGAACATAATTTTGCAATTATGCCTTGTTGTTCTTTATTTAGAATATTTGTCATTTCGTTAGAGCTGATTATATTTCTCGGTTTCCCTGTGATACCCCTTAATTCAACTTCCTTTCCTTCTGAAGATAATTTCATGAAAAGTTCTTAAAAATTAAAAGCTATTGTACCCAAGATTGTAGCCATTGGACTCCTAGTACAGCATCAACACCACCCATTGGAATGGAAATCTTTGGGCTATTCAATACATATTCTCCCATGGATAGCTTGATATTATGGCACTTTCCTGAGAAATTTATGGTTCCTTCACTTGCAACCATCATTTGACAATCTGATGTTGGATATAGGAATAAATTCAATTCCTTGGCTATCTTCCAATGAATAAAATTATGGGTACTTCCCGAGTCAATCAAAACTATTACCGTTTTGTCTTGATATGCCCTTCTATCTTGATAGTTTGAGGAGTGGTAATTCTAGCCAACGCATTACAAGATATGGTCGAATTCATTTCTTATTTTTCTAGTGTTTTTTCATGGTGTATATCCTCTTCTTTTGACATTTCGTGTTCCTTTTCATCCTCATCTTCACAATCTATGTAAAATAATTTCTTCTCAGCACACTTATGACCTCTAGTGTATTTGTTATCACAACTATAAAAAAGCCCTTTTGCTCTTTTTTCTTCCAATCGTTGTGGTTTCAACCTTGCAGGTTGTGGATGGCTAGGGGCAGAAACACTTCCATCTTTATGATTGTGAGTGGTAGGCTTCCTTGTTGCCATAATTTTTATTTCCATTTTTCTTGCCAACCTGAATGCCTTCTCTAATGAATCTGGTTCCCAAAGGCAAACCTCATGTTGGATGTTATCTTTTAAAGTCCCTATGAACACATCAATCCTATGATTCTCTGGAATACCTTTTACCCTTATATTCAATTTTTGGAAGTCCTCATTCTGTTCCATCATTGAACCCTTTTGTTTGAGATTTATCAATTGGCTAAAAAAATGATTGCTTTTTGTATCCTCATAATGTGCTATCATTTCATCCGTAAAAATAGCCCAAGTGACAGTTTGTTTTCGAGAGCAAATCCATCAATACCATACAAACTAATTTGGTTCCAAATATAAAGTTGTAATGCGTACCTTTTGTGTGTTTTTCACATTATGGAGATCAAAAAATTGCTCCATCTGTAGTATCCATATTCCGGGATCCTTCCCATCAAAATTCCTCATATCGATCTTTGGAACATGCTGGTTCTTTGATCAAATGTTAGAGTCTATGAAATCATGATTAACATTTATTTTGTTCTCATCATGAGTTTCCTTTACTACCCTTTCGCCATTAGTAAGCATTTCTTGTAGAAACTTTGTCAAATTTGTCTTCCAATTTGTCTTCAAATCTTCCATGCCTTTCTTTAAATCATCCATCTTAGCTTCCATTCCATCCATCTTAGCTTCCACGTCATTCATCTTAGCTTCTATGCCTTTATTTAAACCATCCATCTTAGCTTCTGTTACTTTTTGTGCAAGTGAACTTTGTTCCACTTGGTCCCATAATTTTGATATATCATGTTGCATTTCTTCGTTTTCTTCATGAGTCATGCTAGAGCTTTCACATTTCATACTAGGTGTTTCCATTTTCTTTCTTCGGGGCATCCATTACCAATAGTAATGCTTCACTATGCCCTTTGAATTCCTTCAAACTAATTTTTCAAACCAAGCTTATGTAAAAAAATTAAAAAAACTACACACCTTTTTTTTCACTTTGTAGGAGCTCGATATTGAATCTGATGTATCTCTGTAATTTTGGTTCTCCAAGGTCTAAAATTTCTTCCTACGATAACCCTCTAAGTAATATTTCTAACCCCTTAAGTCTCATCAAGATTGGATTCTTCAATGAAGAGTTATGCCAAATCTCCCACGATGACCTGAGTATAGGTTGGTTCAATAGAGCAAACTTGTACAACATGTCGTGGGTCAGTTTTTCAACCTTAGGTTCTAAAATTGATACCCAAAACACTACAATCCATACTCTTTCTGCAACTTCTCATGAAACTTCAATCTGATGCTCAAAGCAAAAGTTATGACAATTTTCAAATGTCACCTATTTGGAATGAAATTCGGGGTTCTGCAAAAACCATAAATTCCTAAGATTATATCTCCGAAAATATAGCGAGTCAGGATTTGAAATTTGGGCCCAAGGTTCAGCAAGATTTCGTCTCAAATGATTCTTTTTTTTAGCTTCTGAAACATCGCAGACAAAAAGTGATAGCACAAATTCCACAATGACTTGTTTGGAGCAGCAACACCCTAGAATCCAAAGCTCGAATACCAAATGTTGTGAAACTAACTCACAAAAAGCTAGAAAAGATAGATCAATGCCTTAGAAATAAGCCTCTTCGAGGGGGAAACCTCCTTTATATTACACAAATTAACAATTCTTAGATGATTCAAATGACAAAACCTCCTTTCTATATATTGGAGTCTAAGGGGTCACAATATAACCAAAGTTGACCTAACAATAATAATATAAAGGAAAAATAATAAAAATATGGGGACAATAGGGGCACAACAATGACAATAAGGGATACAATGAAAATAGTAATGGGTGAATCACTAGTATTATAGGGACCTAACAAACATAATGGTCATAGATTAATTTATTGAAAAGAAAAACTATAAGCAAATCTAACTATCATAAAGAAATAATAAGTGGGAAAGCAAAGTAATAGTTGAACCATGTTGCAGTTGGAAATAAGACTGAGTGGAAATATTCATTAAAATAATATGCAGATGAAAGAGACCCCAATAGAAATATGAAATAGTAACATAGATCTCCCATTTTCAACTAATTACTTTTTATCCATTAACATCCCCACTTATACAAAACAAATACGAAAGATGATGCAATATATTTTATAACTAAACTAAATACTATGCATAGTGTTTATTTATTATCCTATTCTACTTGAGAAAAATAATTTCCTTTCCTCAAGTATAAGAGTATTTCCAATGTAACCATGTGCGTAAAAAATATAAAAAAGAATTCATACTCAATTTTAGAATATAATCTTCAATGCATACCTGAGTATGAAGAACCAACTATGTTAATGATGATGTCAAGAAGTAAGGAAGAATGAAGTGGTATTTCCTTACAGTTGTTGGAAACTAACTTTCAAAAAAATCAAAATGCTCTTTGTTTACCTCTTTATTTGTCTCATTTAGCATATGCTCCTTTATCATGCCATGTAAATCTTCTATTATGACATGACTATCCTCTTGTGTACTTAGAGGATCCACAAATAGGCATGTCAAAAATTCTTCAATCTCAAGTTCTAATGCTTGCTCTCCATTGGATGTGGTCCGTCATTCTTTAGTTTCTTAAACAATACTGCAAGGGTTAGTTTATTCTTGTGGATTTGGTTCATGGATTTGATTTTCTTTTGTTGTTTCTTGGAAGGAAGACAATTTCTTCTATATTGTCAGTGTTGTTCTTCCTGCGATGTAGAGATCCCAGCTGCTGCTAGGATTTGAGAGAGTTCTTACAAACTCTTAATCATCCATGAATATTTCTTTGTTGATTTCTAATCCCTGTCATGCACATGGATTAGTGCATGGAATTACTAAAGTACCAAAAAAAATCCTAAAGAAATAAAAATAAAATACACTTAAAACAAATACAAGAAAACCAATCATGTAATCGAAGTGCCACCATGCTACTAACAACTTGCTGTCACCAAGTTATCTGATCACACAAGTTAGGATTCTCATTTTTTCATGAATTAATCTAAAGGGAAACAAACTTGAAAAGAAAAATAAGGAAAAATGAGGCTTTGGATCCTATCTTTCATTCTACACATATGAAAAAGAAACTAGAAAATCAATTAGAGACAAACAAACTTTAGAGTGACCCCAAACCAAACTAGATGCATGGCTATAAAATCATCTTTCTCTACCCTCTAGTTGCCCTACAACTAAGATCACATAGAAAACTTGTGAAAATAATTATGCTCTAATCCCTTTAGCATCTCCCCGATAATGGGCCAAAAATGTTGGTGGAATTATATGTATTCTAATTCCAACATTTAATTATCAAATCAGGGATCATAAGACTTGGAGATGCAATCATAGGAAATGTAGGATTAGAGTCTATTCTAACCTATGCTAACAACTAACTCTAGAAAGAACCAATCACTAAGGATTATCACGTGTCATTGGATTGTGGGACTCTAATGCTTATCAATTTTTGAACCATAATCTTTCATTAACAATGTTAATGTGGTTTTATATATTTAGCTTATTAGGTCTTTAGACTTCAGTGGTTTTAATCCTATAGTGATGAAAACCCATTAAACATGCTCCAAAAAAGTAAATTGAAGAAAATTAATTGCCGACAACTATAAGAAAAAGTGTGCAAGGAAAGTATAAAACAGGAAATAAACTACAAGAAATGCATTAACAAACTATAAAAATAAATGCTAAGCAAGCTTAGAGATATATTCTAGGTTCTTATTCGTCATAGGAATATTTTACCAAGTAGTTGCAAACCTCCAATTAATTAAAGAATCCTAAACTAAAAATTACATAATTTTTTAATACCCTATTCTAATACAGAACCTAGTACTGAATTAAGTACAGAAAGGTTGGAATTTAAAATTCTAACTAACTATCAAATTAAGTACGGAAATTTTGTAAATTGAAATTCTAAATAAGTACCGAATTAAGTACGAAAATTCTTTAAATTGAAATTATGAATACTAAAATGTGTTAAGAAACCATTTCTAAATTTGTTTGACTCTTAAACCTATGAAAAATAATTTTGAAATTAATTATAACATGTTATATTAACAAATATGAAAATAGAGAAAGCAAATTTAGCAAAACTAAAAAGCTAGAATAAAACATTAAACAAAATCTTCAATTAAGAAAACTAAATATTTTCTAAATATTTCTCTACTCTACAAATAAAAATTAGGACGTTACCTGAGTCATTGGGCCCTTCCAGACCTGGAAACGTGCCTAGAGACTTAGATCAGAATAATATGCAAAGATTCAACAATCAAATCTTCATTACAATAGTCTCAGCTTCAACTTACACACGAAAGTTAAAATTTATTACAAAAGATCAACTCAGAATAATGGTAACCTTTATGCGTCCCTCCTTCTCTCTATGTAGATTTATTCTTTATATTACAATGGAGAGGAAATGATAGTCCAAAGGATCACATTTAGTGAAAATTAGTAATGTAATAGTTACGGAATATGTTATGAAGGTATGAATATGGCTTGTAAATGAAAAGTTTTCATAGCCAATACGATAACATATCTAGCGCTCAACACCACATGGGTCCCCCTCTCCACTGTTCATAAATGTTAAATCCATCCTTTCAAATTATTATGAAGACTCTTACAGGCCTATACTATATATTAATTTAAATCACTTTGTGCTCCTCCTACTCTACTTACTTCATCCTAGGGATGAGGATCCCTGGAGATATAATTGTTAAACAATGTTGAACCTCTGGGATGGCTTAAGCAAGGTCATGTAATAATTATACATTTTTTATATTTTAGTCTTTTATTATTATATTTTATATAATATTTTTATTTAATATTTACAATAAATTTTTGTTATATTATTTTTATATAGTTAATATATGTATACGAAGTCTTAACTGTGGTGGTTCTGTATAATGGTTTAATAAAAAATTAAATAATAAATAAATATAGTTAATTAAAAAATTAAAACTCAATATTACCAATTAATTAAACTAATTATAATTAAATTAAATAATAATAATAATATTTACATATTTAAATTAGTTTAATTTACAAAATAAAGCAAAATACA
This sequence comes from Pinus taeda, assembly GCA_000404065.3. Classification (NCBI taxonomy): domain Eukaryota; kingdom Viridiplantae; phylum Streptophyta; class Pinopsida; order Pinales; family Pinaceae; genus Pinus; species Pinus taeda. The sequence continues at coordinate 58,298 of APFE030515151.1, forward strand.
ATTTTTACGTATTTAAGCTTGACCTATGAAAATCACTCAAACTTTGAGGAAGCATCATTTTCAAATCATAAGTTTGAATTCAGTGAAATTTGAGTCATTAGGAAGCTAATGAAAAACAACATACAATGAAGCGATCAGAGCAGAGAACCAAGAAACATGAAAATCTCATAAAATAAATAAAATTAAAGCATTAAAGGGGTGATTTGTCCAAAATTTACATGGAGGGTCCCCATATCATTTGTACAAATTTATGGGGGTGGTTGTGGCCACAATAGAGACATGCATAGTAGGGAAGAAGAAGGAAGTGGTACACTCAAAGTTTGGAGACTCTTAGGGCTCAATCTTGGTTAGCTCATATTCCTCTATTTTATGATGTTGTGTCATTGAACTAATGGCCTACTCTTTGTGACCTGGGTGATCATCCCTATGGTTATGTTTTATAACCATTGAGTTCCTTATCTAAGATTGTGTGGCCTGTGTGAACTTCAGTGAGTGAATGAACCTCTATGTATGGGGTTTTGAGTTGGTGAAGCACTAGACTGTGGACTCCAACTCCTGAAATCATGTTTGACCCATTTTTGTGAAACCTTTACCTATGAAATCATTTCCTTAGACCCTAGATCTAGCTCGAGGGTTGTTAGCTACAAAAAATAATGTAGTGTAGTTGGCTTATGGTTGGGTGGAGAGTTCAATTCCCTCTTTTAGTTGGTAACCATTCAGGTTGAATATATAAGTATATGTATTTGTACACATTGTATCATGGATGATGAATAATTCCTAATATGTGATATTAAAGTGTATGGTTCAACACTACCTATGGAGGAATGTTGGTATCTCTATATGTCTATGATGAATGTTTACTAATAGGTTCACATGGTCATGTGTGATTTATTAATGTGATCAACTAAATTGTTGTGGTGTATGATTTATGTTGTTTGATATGTTATGAGTAACCTAGATCTCTATTTATTTAAGAATATGGACTATCATCATGGAAAATGACTGAAATTGGTGCAATGTATGATTAACCAGTAGAGCTAATAATGTTTGTTTGGACTCCATTTTGTAGCCTTTTGTGATGATGTTACATCCATGTTTATAGATATGTGTTAGCTATGGATTAGATTAGTTCAATTCCTACTAGTAGGCATACTAGTAGATCAATTTATCATGATTTATCCTTGCATAATGGTTAGAGTGTTAGTGCTTAGATAAGGGTCTTAACCCTGTGAAATGGGTGTTCTAGGAAATTCCATGCTTCAAGGAAAATTTTGGCCAAGTTCCTTGAAGCTCTTAGATTTCATAAGTCAAAGTATTGCAAGAGTGAGGATTTTTATCCGAGACGAATGTGTTTTTAGGGCCTTGTTGCTTGAGTATATTATGCGTATTAGTGAGTCCAAGAATTTAGCTAGATAGACCCCATGTATTTTGGGAAAATCATTTTGGTTTCAAATATTCTAGATAAGAAGGAAAGTAGGTGGAAATATCTAGTGATGACCCCACCAAGGAAACATCAAAGATTAATTCATTGGGGAATCCACGAATTAGGTCATCTAGGAGGTTTCACATAATAAAAATATTTAAAGAGCCAGATATGTTGGGAAAAATACTAAGAGGGAGGGGGGGTGAATCAGTATCTTCAAACCATTTAAAATTTTCAATTTCACATATGATTTATGTACGCGAATTTATTGAAGGGAACTCGTGTGTGTACGTGACCGTTATTCATACACCTAACATACATTAAGTAAAACATAATTTTTAGTTAATTTTTTTTTTTTTTTTTTTTATCTTCAGCCACTCTATCACTACTTCTTGCAACATTATATAAATAGTAACCATGTGCAGTAAGAACAAAATAAACCATCACACATAATCAACACACATGAACACCAAGATTTAAGGTGGAAACCCAATGTGGGAAAAAACCATTGTTGTTGTCATCTATGTCTTCTTTTTATTATAAAGAAAAATTGCTTACAATCTTGTACTGGCGCAGAGCCTCTCCAATATGCAGGCACACACCTACAAAAGGCTACAACCTTTGCTCATTCTCCAACACCCACTGGAAGGGAGCACCAACCTCCTAATCTCATTTATCGGCACCCACCTAAAGGGAGCTCCAACCCCCTGATCTGATTTACCAACTACTACTAGAAGGAAGCTTCAACTCCCTCATTAAAGGGTCCAACCCTCAACACCTTCAGGGACCATGCTTCATAATTTTTCATACTAAATCCAACTTCTACAACACATCACAACTCGTAGTCCACATTTCATCAAATTTGAAGAATGAACTCACTACCAACATTTAATCCCAATACCAAATATCAAAACTAAAATTGAGCATTGCAACTCAACCATTGAACCATCCAATCATTGAACCAACAAAACCAACCAATCATTGAATCAATTGAATCAACTGAAATCCAAATCAATCAACTTAAACAACCAAAATAGTCAGATTGTTGCAACTAGAATACCAATCAACATACTCCACATCACACAAAATCATATTTTGTTACTGCAAACCCTTATCAACCATATGTTTGTAGGTTTTAACTTCGTATGGAAATTACCTGCATACAAATTCTAAAAAATAGAAAAATAAAGAATAGCAAGAGCATAAAGCATAAAATATATATACAGAGATATTTTCCCCTGGATCCCAAAACCAGGACTACTAGATTTATTTTTCATTATATTTCTTTCAATGTCACAATACACATATATACATGTCAACGCATCCATAAAACCCAATCCATTAACCCTGGATTAGAAGATAATCATAGTTCCCTTGACCAGATCTACAAAATACCTTTGACAAAAAACCATCATGCCCAAAACCATGTGAAAAATCCATGCACAAAACCATAGGTAGGTCCACTCACCTAATATAGGGTCCAACAAAAATTCTCCCAGGACACTACCTTGGACTCCGTGTAGGGGGGCTACCACCCCCCGCATACCCCCTGACAGGAGGGGTAGCCGCCTCCCCTGTTGTACCTGACGCAATGCATAGGGAGGTCTTCTTCACCCATTGTAACCACCCCATGCATGGGGTATTCATGGAGAGAATATAACACACACACCCAATAATGTCAAAATATGTACGCTACTTTAGAGTAGAAAATCCACGTGTGTGCAAACTTTCGATGAAGCATATCTATGTAAAGATATTAAAAAACTAAATCCTAAAAGTGAACCACTGTCATCCTGAACTAAACATTGTGTCATATACAAAACCACTACATCATTCTAAAATAATCACAGAACCTTCATTGAACTTCAATCACAAATAGCAAGTTCATCATCATTCTTCAATCAATCAATACTTAATTAAAACATAATTCTTTAAGCCCATATCATCAAGAAGACTTCATTGACATACAACGAAACACAGTAAAACTGAGGAGACATCCTTCTGATCAAAACCCTACTTTATGTACGTACTTTTCTTAAAGCATATTTGCGTGTATACGCACTTTTTAGGAAACAAAACCATACATACTTTACTTCCCATTATCACACCCACATATGTATAGCCCTTGTAGGCTATAAAAACTATGTATAAGTCTACAATTTCTGAATCAAACATTTGCTGCAACACAGACCTCCAAACATACCTAGATCTCGGCATACATAGAAAAATCATGCGTCAAGACACTATCAACATACATCAAATCACCTAATAATCAAAATTGTCATCTCAAATCTATTGGAACTGATCCATAATCAAATTTGCAGGTGCATACTTAGTTTTAGATCAAGCAAAGCATCAATAGCCCATCACATGAATATTTTCATTAGATCTAACTATTCATAATATACTGATTACTTGCACACCTTTACCACTTTGATCTTCATGTCCTTATATATGTTAGCCCTTATCCAATACCATAGGTCAAAACCATACTCCAGCTAATGGTTTTCGTAGACGATATCAAAACATCTGTTACTAGGCTCAATACCATAGTGAAATACCATGGTAAGTACCATTGGTATTTAGAATACCATGGTGAGAAAATTGTACGCTTATTCTCTTCTTTATACCCATGTGTGTATGTGGATTTTCTTACATAAACCTGTGCATACTTCTTGAAATTTCAACTTTGGCATTCCTCTACATCTGAACTGCTATGCCTTTGATCAAATTCTCTATCACATGCAAACACATCTTATTGACATTTGTATCAAGTTGGTTTCCATCAAAGGACAACTCATGAGGTAGTTTTTCATCAAGGATAACTCATCAAGTAGGTTTCCATCAAGGACAACACATAATTCATAATGTCAACAATATGCCCTTTTGGACTTGACGAAAACTACTTCAGTGTTTGGTCACCACAACTTGTAGACACCTGTAAAGCACATAAAGACAAACAACAAGCTTTTCAAACACCAAGCTACTCTCCCCCTTTGACATAAAGGGAAAAAGGCTGACCAATGCTAAATGAAGGCTTCTGTAAATCTAAACTATTGAGTATGAACATTAACCATGCTCCCCTTGAGAACATGCTGAAATTTCTTAAGGATGTGCAATGAAGTACATGACTTTATGATTAATATGACTTGTCCTATCACCAAGGACTCAAAATTACATCAATCACCAAATCACAGTGGGTTTACATATTTGAAATCATTATTACATCAACTTCCCAAGCACAGTGGGGTTACAAATTAGATCACATGTCCAAAAGGACTTGACCACAATAGTCCATACATGATTGAATTTGACAATGTGTACATCATAGGTCTTTACATGAAATTTACATAAAATGATAGATATGACATTTATAACCAAGATAAACAAGACCATGATATTCATCAACAATTGTCATACACTACATATGATCTACACCATAAGCATTTTTTAGCAACACCAAGAACAACAACCTATTCATTTCCATCATCAATTCATAAGATAAGATGATGTAGCTTCAATATCATCAACCCATGACTAAGTATGCAGCATAATATTTTTGAAAGTTATCTTCTATCAACTCATCCTCTTGACCTCATCAAGGTCAACTCACTCTTTCCCTTAGAAGAAAAAGCCTTAATCTATGTTCATCAAAGCATAACTTTTCATGCATTAACCAAGCATATGTTATGTCTCCAAGTATCATCTAGCAGATATAGTAGTAATAACCATATCTTCAAAAAACCATTCGCATCATATCATGTACATGTGTAAGCACCATAGTCATCAACCATGACAGCAAAATCATCAGCAAATAATCATAGAAAGAACTACATGTTCTTTCCATAAAAACCCCCAACATATCATACATGTATCATTGCTAGGGAGTTTTTCTAACATCCCGCATCTCTTAAGCATCAACCATGATTAACTACTCATGCATCAATTAAAATATGTGAAAACCAAGAATATGATCATAAAGTAAGATAGAGAGAATTATTCATCATTCCTTAACATCATCTATATGAGACTAAGTATGCCACATCTCAAAATAGCCATGTCTTCCTGAAACCTGCAGTAACACCATTCTCTTGGCCCATTTAATTCATACAAGAAGAACTATAACACCAACATCACTTCATCAACATGCAATTTAAGTAATCATCCATAAGATCCTTATTTGTAGTTCATCCATCATAGAGATAGAAGTATGGATCTCTCTTCTCATCAATGAGAAAAGTTAACCATGATCTCACCATCACATTTCATCAAAGGAAACAATATACCATGTGAGAGCCAAGCACTATAGGAATCATCATCCATAACTGCGCCATATGAAAATTATGCATCTTTGAAGGCATCATGAAGGAATCATAAAATTAATAAGAGATGCTCATCATCATCAAATAATGAGGTTGTATAATCAACCTTTGTTTACCTCCTTGGACTTATGAAGATTACCATGTAAGAAACATAAAATATGTACTATATGCATCATCAAAAGAATCATCCATAAATACGATTAGTAGCATCATAGAAACTATATGCCTCAAGCAATATATAAATATCATCCATGATTTCATCATAGGAAATACATGACCTTAGCATATCATAAGCATCATCGCCATTGATAAAAATTATTATGTACCTGTTGTGCCCTACAACAACCCCCCATTTCATATCATTGTTATCCCAAAACTATAATATGAAATGGGTCCCTTTTTCAAATTTTGATTTTAATTGGTATCAACATACTTTTATTCAAAAAGGTCCGAAAAAATAAAATAAAGCATTATCAAAAACCTTTTCGAATAAAACAATCAAAAGCCTTAACCTAAATGATTAATCTTTTGTCATTGCGATAAAGCGATCGCAAGATCGCATATCGCAATGACAAAGGAAGCACAACTTAAGGACCTTTTGGTTTTCTCCGACGCAAAAAAGGCTATCGGGTATCGGCAATAATGAATTGGCACAATTAAACCTCCTTTTGTTCCGATGCGATGTGATATCGCTATCGGATAACGGCGATAATCAACTAAGCACAATAAAGCTCCCTTTTGCTCCGATGCGATGCGATATCGCTATCGGCGACCGGCAATCCACTATGCATGCTTTTAAACTGCCCCACTCGCTACTCTCGACATGATGCGATATCGCTATCGGCGATCAGGGATTCTAAATGGAACCAATATAACAATTCATGATTTCCCCCGACGCCCGATTGCGATAAAGGAAAAAGCACAGATTTCAAAGAAAATCTTAAAGCGGGTTTAATATGATTTATTCGTATTTAAGGCCTTATCTTCCCAAGAGCCATTCATCTGTGTTTAACTGCCAAAACACCCAAGGCACGCTTCAAATAAATCATTCGCCCATTAATCGAATTGACGGGCATTGATAGGATTGACAGGTCTTAACGACCATTTAATGAAACAGTAAGCCTGAGATCTTTTTACAGATTTTATCCGAGGCCACCTTAATTCAATCGTTCGCCATGCATTCATCAATATATATCTCAGTCATATTCGATTTATGCTATCATTTTCTGTATTACGTCCATTATCATCTCTGTGCAGAATTCTTGTTGAGCCTCAACCTTGCACCTTCCTACACACCCTCTTAACCCTCATACTCCACTCACTTCACTCATCCAGTGGTTGAATCATTGCATTATAGTTTAAAAAGGACTGTTTATATGGTTTTCTAACTATACTTATGTCTGTTGTTTGGTTTAGTCTTTTGTTCATGCAGCTGCGGAAACTTTCAGTTTCCGCAGCCAGCACAGGTTTCCGCAGCCAACACAGGAATCCGCAGCTATTTTGTTAAAAGCTGTGCTCCAGGTGTCTTCTGAAGGAACGGGCTATATGGGCAAGCTCCAGATGGCATGTACATGGATCGTGTCCCTTCGAACCGGCCAAATCATCCATTATAGGCCGCGGTCAACCAAAGTCAAAGACGTGGCCAACCAAAGAGTCCAACAGTGGCACGTCACTGTTTTGGGCACGTGAATGATACGTGGCCTAGTTCCCAGCTCACGGAGGCTCGAGCGCACCTGAGGATCGTTCTTGAACAATGAATCTAACAGCCAACCACTCCAAGATTTAAGAAGCATAACCACAGTTACACTAGATCTCGGCTCAAGAGATCTACGTGTCTATGGCACGCAGTTAATAGCATAACTAGTTGATTAGTTAACTGTAGAACTTTTACATTATAAATAACGCGTTGTCAAATGCTGTAAGGAGACTTTTGGATGCATAGAAATTCTGAACTGTTATGTAATTTCCGCACACTGTTGGTTATTTTGTCACCCCACTATTATATATGTTGTTGATTTAAATACATGAGTAGACCTTTCTGAAGATAGTCTTGTGATCATTTGATTGGCTGAAGTGGTAGAGGGCCCCTGCACGCTGAAGCCCTGTAAAGTATTTGTTTAGTTTCATTATGCTATTGTTTTATCATTAGTTTGTACATAATATGTTGCTTTATGTTTCTGTTGTTCATATCTTTATCTTTGTAAACTGATCAGTGCTTTTTGCAGGTTCTCTTAGGCAGCCCCGGCAATCTTTCATTTTCTTTAATAACTTTTGGCATATGAGACCATCTTGTCCTTCCTGCTAGCTTTTATTTTCTACAATTTACATTCAACATTGTTCTTTTCAAGTTGTTATTTGTTTATTTCTTTTTCTGCTAGTTAGATGTCATACTGCTTAACAATTTATGATTTCTTTCTGTGGTCAAATGACTATATCAGCAGGATATCAGAAGATCACTAATTGTAGTGTTATTTAGTTTTCATATTACTTACTCATAGTTGCTTTCCATAAAGTAGATTGAGCTGAATGGTAAAGAACTAGAAGAGTCTAAGTAGTGTGATTAATTTCTTTTTTGTAATTTACATTTAGTTATCATATTGCTTGTTATGCTCATGATTACTTCCCCAAGGTAGATTGAGCCAAAGGGAAAAGGATCTAAAACGCTCAAGTAATGTGAATTAGCTTCTTTACTTTAAGTTTGAGTTGTTTTTCAAGTTTTCTGCTTTCTTTTCATTTTCAGCAGCAAGGATACTGGGCCATTGCCATTAGTTCTCTTTTTGATGCATTTTGTTTTCTCTTAAGAATTGGTTTCATTTCAGTTACTGTAAAGCTTTCTTTTGAGCATTTTTCAAGTTTAGAAACCATCACCATTTACACTCCACACACTTCACACTTCACTTTCATCACCATACATTAAGAAAAGAATAAAATCCAAAAGCAAACTAAAAAGCTTAAAACGACAAAAGCCTAAAGAAATGGTTATCTAAGTACATATAGTACACCTCACTTCGTCAGTTTACGAACCCCGGGTTGACAATATAAATCGCAATTTAGATCACACTAAATTGACCAAACATTTTGGCGCCGTTGCCGGGGAAGTGAAATTAGCTAGCCAATTTCTAAAATATATATATATATATATAAACAAGAAAATTTCAAGAAAGGAAAATTGATAACCTC
>APFE030515159.1:4049-14594 GCA_000404065.3 Pinus taeda
AAAGAAACACACTTTACCTAACTCTATACTAGACCAAGTTATACTTAACTATTCCTATGTGTCGGAATATCCTAACATTTATTAGCGATCATACCTTCACACTCAATCATGGTGGGATGGTATTCTACTTGATGATCATCCAGAACAAGATTAATTTTGGGCATACTCATTGCCACATCCCAAACCACTGAAGCTTCTTGCATATTTGGATGTTGTTATGTTATTCTCGACATCTCTATCATTGCAGAGGCTATTTTGGCTGTTGGTCATTAATAGGTTTACTAACCCCTTCCGACTGTATATTTTCAGAGTAGGAAAATTTGGTCCGGTTCCTTACTAGAAATTGATTGAAGGGTCTTTCCTATATATATCTTCCATTAGTAATTTTTTTCTGTCTACATGGGGATAAATTCCTCCACCTCATACTCAATCCTCCTTTAGATCCCTCACTCTTTTGCTTCATTTACTGATAACAGATGTGGGCTCTCCGCACGACATCATCCATTGTTCTTGGGTAATCAAACTCAAGATTTTCCTTTATAAAATTGGGTAGGCTACTAATAAAACACTGAATTTTTCCCTTTTCTTCCTGCATATATGGTACATATTTCAATAGGGAGGTGAATTAGTTCCCATATTCATCCATGGTCAAGGTTCCCAACCTTAACTCATGGAACTCCTTTCATTTTTCATCATAATGACATTCAGTTAAATACTTATCCTTGAAATGCTTTTGAAATTATTTCCATATAACTTGTTCTTCGTAAATTGTTCTCACAGTTTTGATTTCCTCCCACCAAAGGGTAGCCATACCCCTTAATTTATAAACTTCTAGTAGTGCCGAAAGTTTATTAGTGTAGTCATAAATCTGAAAGTATTTTCTCATGTCAATTAGCCATGCTTCTGCTGCTTCTTCAGATTCTCCTTCAAAGAGTGATGGGTTTATCTTTTCAAATTCCTCTTGTAATTCCAATTTTTGTGTTTTTGTCTTGCATTGGATGGAAACATTATTTAAACGTCCCTCTTAATTTTCCTTATGTATTTCTGTTGATTCTACGTTATCTTGTCCATGATGGGTCATCGGGGTTTTCTCCTCATCCTCAGCACTAGAATCTGGTTTCCGTTGATTCTGTTAATTAGCGAGACTTTTAAGTTTTTTCTCTTGTTCCTTTTGCAATCATCCATTATCTGCCCTCAAATTTTTCATCTCAAGATATAGGTGTTGAATAGTTTTGAGTAGGAAAGCATTGGTTTTCCTAGATTCCTCTCCTAGTTGTATCCATATGTCGTGGTAGGCTTCTACATAAGTTGCCTCTGGTTGGTTTTATGGTTTGAGACTCCTCTGCATTTTACTCTTTTGGTGTTGATCTCTCTATTCACATTCACACTTACTTAGTCATTTATTACCATTTTTTGTTTATATATATATATATTATAATATATTATATTATATACTAAATATATAATATATATATATATATATATATAGTATGTATATATGTATATATACATATATAAATATCCTAGAAGTCTCAGTGAGCGAACTTAAGCTCTGGTACCATTTGTAACATCTACCTCATTTAAACGAACAACCAAAATCTAATAAATAAATAAAAATTATTTATATTATCTCATAAATGTTGAGCTTACTATGCAACAACATTTCCAAAGCTTACCATAAGATGTTGGGTTCAATATTTAAGCATTAACATAAGATTGTGCTTAAATTAAATGAGCCTTGGGAAATCTGATGGATTCGACATTCCATACACCTTCACTATACATTGCTTAATTGAATGGGATTAATGTGAAACAATACTCCATTATGGGTTGTTTTTAGCATGGTTAATGTCATTGCATGCCATCGCCAGAAAGATTTGGTGGCTTGTGACATTTGGCTTTGTTTTCTTCGTTTGATCTAGAGTTGGAAGTGTGATGGCTCTTAGAAGATAGGGTCTAACTTCATAACTACTTCTCTCATGTTCATCCATTAGTGGTGTCATTTGGGTGATGTCATATTCTAGTTTCTTGGCTCTGCAACTAAATCAATCCTTTGCTACATTGAGAGATTTTGTGCTTGTTTATTTATATTCCGATGCGGTTTTGCGCCATTCTTTATCCAGCAAGTACTCTGCTACACTTGTTTCCTCATTTCTCTTACATGTGTGCCTCTTACTGTTCATTTATCCATTTCATAAATTGATCACTGATATTTTCTTTTCCTGGGTTCTTGGCATAGGTAGTCTACACTCCTCTAGAATTAATCTATCTTAGGAATTCTCGTGTAAGATTTTCAGTTATTTAATTATCAGCTCGATGAGTAGGGTTCCTGATTTCATTTTAGTTTTGCAATTCGCTCTCTGTGTTCTGATAGGTACTATCCAATGCAGGGTTCACTCCTTTCGCAGCCATGGTGGATTCCAATGATTCTTTAACACTCATGGATCTGCCTTCTTACTTTCAGGTTGGTCACAACGTGACACTTACAAAATTTTCTTAGTTCCAATGCTTTTGTATGGTCACTCTATTTGAGTTCTCCACTGGCTATCATTCTTGCTCTAATAGGTGAAATCTCTTGGTTTTGAGTGATGGTTATATGTTAGTCATAGCTGGATTTTAATGTGTTATTTAAATGGATTCTGAGAACTTCGCAAACTGCGTTGGTTCCAAGTCTTCTACGACATAGCGCGTATGACTTAGTCTTACCTAGGGTTTAATTTAATTAATCTTTCTTTTTTTTATTATTTGTAAAAAGAACTTGTATGCATAGTTTTAAAGTGCTCCATTGCTATGAATATAATTTGAATATTATATGGGTTTATGTTTTTTATTTTGAAAACTTACATGGCCTCTAAAGCCAAATGTATCAATCCACCTCAATGGACTCTCTCAATTCGGATTATGGTTTAGTGTTTTCCTTAAATAGAATGAATGGACTGTTATTTCATTTATTTCTTCCTAAATTGAGTAACAGTTGATTTAACTCCTTGCGTTCAATAAAGAGATTTTATTTTGATTGAACGCATTCACTGAGTTCTTAGAGATTTGGTTGTTTAATGTATACTATTTCTTGCTTCTCAATTTATAGTTAACCAGGAAATATTGAATTGGTTGGCATAAAGAATTGTCACATGCTATCAAATATACAGTTCTCAGAAAGCTTGTAGGATATGAGTACTACTCTATTACAGTAATTAAACTATTATGTTAGTTATACCAAGCATACATACTATTAGCATCCCCCACCTCAATATCTATGATATCTTATTTTCATTCTTTAAGATATTTAGTTATAGTTCTATTTTAAATATCATGTATAGTCCTAGTTACACATATCTATCATCTATTCAAATCATAATTAGTTCCCTGGAATAAATAATTCTAACTAGTTTAAATTTCAGAGCTGGCAATTCCAGTTTTAGTTAAGAAAGTAATCATGGTAATGTCATTTTCGATTAACGATCCTTAAGGACAAGATTAGACTACATATGTGTTCACAACATTAGTAATTATGTAATTTTGTTCTTTGCTTGGGAGGTGTCACCACCCAGCCGTGAGTCTGAAAATTACGTCCAGACTCTTCCCCAAACTCTTCCTTCTCCACATAGTTAAATAAGTCTATTGCAGTCTGGTATGTTGGGCTTCAGGACACACAGTCCATGCTCAAGTCACATACATCTTCGACTCTATTCGAGACGTTCGCCCTGGTTTATTCCACCCAACTACAGGAAATATGGGCAACATTGTTTTTATCCCTTTACTCATCAGATCTCTCCTTTTTCTTCTCTCTAGCACCCAGGCCTTTCCTTCCTTCCTCCTCTTAAGGAAGCAGATGACTAACTTTTTTTATTTAACTATTTCAGGAGGTTAACAACTATTTATTTCAGTTCTTGTTAAAATATTTAACTCCTAATTATTCATTAATCAGGTAAGAAAATATGTTTTGGCCTCTCAACCTTAGTCATTTAACATTCCATGTCAAATAAAGTAAAAAGGTAAAGTAATAAGTAAAACTTATTAAGCACAGTAAATTTTGATTCATTGCGGGGTGCTACAATATATAACATCACTGAATGAGGAATTTCTCGATTTTCTCTCTACAACAATGGATGTTGCGTGAATATTTTTGAAATTTGCACTAGAAAAGGCATTTCCATGGATGATTCATGTGACTTTGGTAGATGGTGTATGTAATTAATTGTAGGTAGATAACAATTAATAAGTTACATGAATTCAATAAACTGTAATTCATTAGTTGTAATTAATTTTTTAATTAAATCTAGTTTTCAATTTCTAATTCAATAATTGTAAGCAACTTTCTAAATGAAATTAGTTTTTCAATTATCAATGTTACATCATCATAATTTCACATGAAAAGAACCCAAAAATATCTGAACAAACAAAACATAATTAATTTCGAATAATGTTATATTAGCACTAGAAATTTGCCTTGGTTTATGGCAGTTCATGAAGCTCAGCCCCATAGGGGTGCTGATACAAGCCATAATCAACTAGTTGTTGCAAGGCTCTTAACTATTTTCGGCCGCAACATTTGCGATGGTAGAAATTTCAAAGGAGTGAAGGTATTTGCATTCCAAGTGAATATTCTTGGATATTTCGCTTGAGAGAAGGGCATTATGATGGATGAAGTTAATAAGATCAATTTTCTTACTTGGGAAATGATTTCCTCCTTGAGAAAGGGTAGAGGAGTTAACGGAACATGTTACTCATCAATAAGAAAATGTGTTCTTACATCAATCACACAATCAGGGAGAGGAAGTGCAAGTGGGTTGGCACAGACAATGGTTGAGCGGTAATTTGCATTACCGCGGGCTGTGGCTTCTGCAACGCGGGTGTCCTTGGTGTTGCTAGGGTAGCAACATTGGTAGCATCGTCTTCAGAAGTTGGGGCATCTACGACAGTCTGCGTAGCAACCGCTTGGCTATACTAGGGCCGATGTAGTCATAGACATAATGGAAAATCTCTTGAAAGGTCTGGAGTTCATCCCATATTATGTGAGTGATTTAATAACAGATTTTATTATCGATGAATGACATGATTCCTCCCAATCCCCTATCCCCTTTTCTCGAGGAGGAGATCGTTGCCCTACAATTGATCGGTTTGGCTTCATCACTCATGACGCCCCTCCTCTTAGACAAAATATTCTCTTAGAGTGCATACCAATTTCCCTCTCTTGGAAACATGACCATCCCAATGTTGTAGTTGGAAATAAGTTTGGAGAGTCTAAATAGTCGGAGGAACTTGCTGACTACACCTTGTATCAACGCCCCAATCGGTCTTGACCTACATGAACTGTCATAGGCCAAGGCATAATTAAACGCTGATAAAATTTTATTCCAAACTAATTGTGTTTCATCCCTTAACATACTTCATCCACCATTTCCATTATCAGTTCAATGTGTCAATTCTTCTCTCCTTAGTCTATGCATCTTTTCCCCCTTCCTCTTTTTAATAATTTTTGTTACTTATCTTTTCTACCAAGGAAGGTATCTTTTCCTTTCTTGCATTTTTCTTTTCCAATGGGCATATTCTTATTTATCTTTGAATGTTGATATGCATGCCATCCCTCACTGGTTAAAAGTCATCATAGTCCTTATGATGCCATCTTTTCCTTTTCCTTCAGTCCAAGTCCCCAATGATATTCTGATCCTTGTGCTGGTTGGTTTATTTCCTTGTCACTTAAAGTTTGATGTTGATGTCTTCTTGATATTTTGCATTTTCTTTCGCTTTAACTTTGGGTAGAAAAAAGAAAAAGATGAATTTTGTGATGAACACGCAGTACATGAAGGAATTCTTCATCTTCACCTTATTGCAGATCTAACACGATATTCTACATGTTGCTGGTTTTCCCGTGGATGAATGCATTTATTTTCTCAGGGATCTTCTTTTGCTTTACAGCATCAACTATCCTCATTGCTCAAAGCTCAAGAAACTCTTCACTCATTTTCATTTTAGTCAATCATTGCTTTATTTCATAATCTATATATTAATTATTATTTTTGTGCATCTACTGGTTTGCGTGTGAATGAAGGTTTAATGCCCAATGAAGGTATTCCTAATAAGCTTTTATGTAGGAAAACAAAAATTACATCACTTGTTAAATTTACATGAGAAGCTAATTTCGATTTCAAGAGATACCTGACATATGTGATGAAGACCATCATTTAAAAATGAATTGTTCTAAATCTATTCCAATTTTGCTTACTATGCTAACAAGAGTTTTTAGATTTTTTATTCTTAAAAGAAAAATTATATCTATATGGTCTGGATTTAATAATTAGAGTCTTAGTGTAGGGTATGTTTTTGAAAGTCCACGCATGAAAATTATATAGGAACACTCTCATCCTATGGTTATGCATTAGATAACAGAAACACGAACTTCACTTCCAACCTAGGTTGCTATCCTCACCTTAGGTTACCGAATCGACTGCCTTGTATACTATGATACACCAAATACAACATTCGAGGTGATTTCCTGTCGATACGTAAATGCTTGGTTCTCCAAGGTGGTTTATTGTAGTTCATAGTTGCTTCATAAACCTTTATGCCTAAATTATCCTATTTGATTTATTTTTTTGTTAATTTTTGAAATTTTAGTAAACCAATGGGGAAGAACAAAACCATGCACTCTGTCAAAAAGTGGTTTGTGTTATAACTTTGATAATTCTTTTGAAGTAATAATAAAGAAAAACCAAAGATAACCACAAACCACTTTTTGAGATCAACACCTAGCCTTCCTGATGCTCAGAGAGGGCTCTCTTTTTAGAATTTAACTTTGTTTTAGTTAAAATGATTTTAGGCTAGTTATTGGTTGCACTTGGGTTTTGTTTTGAAAATTTGGTGGCGGGATCACTCTACCTAGTTTGAAAGAGGATTGGCTTCTACCATTAGGCTATGGAGTTGGATGTCTCACAAACAAGACTGGATTCAGTTCTAAAAACAACGTCTACAGGGCAAGGTAGATAAGTTACTATAGATATTAGAGGTTAAATGGTGAATGCCATCAAATCAGATCCAGGGAGGAATTAAGGGCCCCCTAGGCTAGACTTTGGAAGGAGTGAAAGAAATCAACCAGGATGGGGGACTAATGAAGGATTCTCAGATCTAGGTGTCAGAGGAAAACATGTAAATAAATTACTATGCAAAACAGAGTGTAATTAAACAAATTTTCTATGGTATTTCCAGTTAATTCATTTATATTTTAGAACACATTCAATATTATGAAAACACAAAAGAAAGGTAACACAATAACACAAACAAAGTACTTCACTGCAAATGGTTCATCTCATGAATTCTGTAGAGAAATGCTTTTATTACTTGCTCTAATGTGTTGACTTGAAAATAGTACAATCACCCTTAGGTTCAAGATCACAATAACTCTACCAATGTAAAAAAATCCACCCCAATACTTCAAATTTTGAAGTATTTATACAAAAATTTTATTACAAAATATCTCAAACTAATTTGAGAATTAATCTAGGAAAAGGGAAATATCTTCTTGCATGAAGATAGAGACAAATATTGAATTGGTTATTTTGGTTCTCCTGGCTATTATGCTTTAATTTTTAGCCCTTTACGTTGGAAGGTTGTTTGGATTTCATGTTGGATAGTTTGTTTGAGTTTCATCTTTCATCTGATACTCTTTCACCTGATACACTTTGACTATGCTAACCTGTCTTCATCCTTTTACGATGTTGATTTACTTTTTACTGTACACATATAATTGAGTGTTTATAATTTATTGTGTTTTTACTACAATGAATCATTTTGTTTTTTCCATGTTTATTCATCTAATAACTAGATGTTGAGCATTTTCCTATATATTTCATCAGCCTCTGTATATTTGGAAAAAGTAGGCTTATTAATAAATAAGTGTTTCACCTCATGCTGGAGGTAAAACAGATTTTCAAAAGTTTGGTATAATACTCTGCCAGTTGGTATACCACTCATTGATGTGGTATTTGCCTTTTCTTGGGCCACTTCCCTAATTTTCTTGTTGTAGTCCTCTTGTGTCATTAGTTTATCATTTATGATTAAGGGACTAGGTAGTCCCTTTTCTCTCAAAAGCTCAAACTTGGTCATAAACTTGTGAATGGCTCATTGCATGGTTTCACACTTACCTTCTAGATTTAAAATTAAATTTCTCTTATCTAGGACCCTCTTGACTTCCAAAATGGTTACTGTCTTATCAAGTATGTCGAATTCTTGTAGCTCATATTTGTTCTTAGAGTTGAGGAATTGGATAATTCTTACTGCTTCGTCTGACATTTCTCCAAGTTCTTCTTTGACCTTCTGGATGGCTTTTATAGCCCATTTGATTAAGCCTATCTGCTCAAAAATGACTTGGATAGATGGCCAAATATCATTGACAAAGTCAATGATATTGGCCCATAATAATTGCCTTGCCTTTCCCAAAGCCTCACTTAGTGTTAACTCTTTCTCCATACTTTTCACTCTCTCATTCATTTTGGTAGCATTCTGTTCTTCTTCCTTATGCATGATTTGGGCTAACCTACAATCTATCAATAGGCTGGTAATTTTCTCTTTTAACTTATTCATTTCACTGGTCTGAATGGACATTTCTTCCATTGCCTTGACCAACCTGTTTGCTTCATTACCTGTGGTACATGTTGTTGTTGATGTCGTTGTTGTGTAGTTGTTGTTGATGATGACAATGTAGTGGCTATTGGATGAGTGGGAGCTAATGTTGCTGCCAATGTGGAAGGTGCAATTGTGGTCATTGTAGGAATTGAATTTGGAGGAGCACTATCTAGACTAGCTTGCTTGAGCTAGATCAAGCTATCTAGATCCTTTTGCATTTCCTTCAACTAGTCATTGAGTTGCAACACTAAGTTCATCATCTCCTTGTGATTTGTTTGGCTTTCTAGGGATTCTTTTGTTTGAGGGTGTTGTGACTGAGGCAGCTTGAGCTGCTTCTTAAGCACTGTAATGTCTTCATTTTTCTTCTTAATTAACTATTTAGTAGCCTTGATGTCCTTTGGGTCATGGCCTAGCTCAATTATTAGGTCTTCCAAGGATTTTATCATTGTCTTTGGCACTAAAAGATGCTTTTTCTAGTTTGTATTGGGCTGCCGCATTATCCAATGAGTCCTTCATCTTGAATGCTACCATTCCTTTTGTTGTGAGGGTGGAGTAAATCATCTCTCTAACCTGCTTGTGAAATTGTATTTGATCTATGGGATGCACATCCCTAGCTAAGACCTCAAAGTTGGTCTTATTGTAGTATGTTGTGGTTTTAGGCTACTATATAGTAGGTTGTAAGAAAGGCACTTGCATTTTACCTTCTTTGATGTAAAAGGTTGACATCAATCTACTTTGGTTTGGTGGTGTCATCTGCATGTACTTGACATAAGTGTCTGCCTTGAGATTTTCATTCCTCATTTTAATCTCCTTGAATCTTTCCTTGATATTTGCTTCCTTGTTAATTGGCCTGACAAAGGAAGACACCTCCACACTCTTCTGTCTCTATATAATTTGGTTGTTTGAAGGAGAGGGTTGTTGTGTTTCTATTGATGTAGCTGTCTTAGTTGTTTTTCTAATTGTTTCCCCATTGCATCGGTATCAATCATTTCTACAGATGCAATGCTTTCCTCCTATTTAGAAACAGGAGTCAATTTGGGCCTTTTGCTTAGTTGGAACTGGTGACCAGTGGTGTCCATAGTAGAACATGATGCTTCTTCCCTATTCCTTTTGGGATTCTTCTCCTCATTGACAAGAGTCTGAATGATGGGAGGGTTTTTCATTAGCTCTTCTAACTGTGGGACCTGCAAGGAAGAGCTTTGGTCAAACTGTTTCTCCAAGTCAACCATGGTGTTCTCCATATCCACCACTGTGTTGTCCATATCTATCAATGTGTTCTCTACCCATTCTGACTGATTAGCATACTGTTCTATGTTAGGTCTTGGGTAGTGGATGTAAGGTCCCAACTTGACCTTTTTCCTAAGTTTGTTTATAACCCCATGGGGATCATAATGCCAAATGAAACTATTCTTGAATTTGAATTGTTGGAGTACCTTATCAGCTTTATTCCCAACTTCTTTGGTGTTTCAGATGAAATGGCCCATTTGGTTGTCCATCTTAAACTGTATTTTTCTTCCTAGTAGTTAGGAAGTTGACCTCATCCGCACCTATCATTTGCCTGAAGTATTCTGAGGAAAATATTCTCATTGGTAGATAATTAGGTGATTTGTAGGGTGGTAATTCACAACCATAGATACTAGTTTCAGTATGATTCTGGTAGAGTTACCAGTCTCCTACTCTGTTATTCTTCGCTAGTTGCAATACTCTCTTGATCTCAGTACTGATTCTAGGTTGAGTGCTAGAAGTGAGCATGTTCATGAAAGGGTGGACAAAACAATCTATGAAGTGGGCTTGATTGTGGGGAAAAACTCCACAGTTAAGCGCGCTTGAGCCAGAGGAGATCTTGGATGGGGTGACCTCCTAGGAAGTCCTGGTTACCGGGTGCAAGCCCCGGAAGTGATGATTGATGCTATGTGATTCGTT
>APFE030515161.1:1001-57464 GCA_000404065.3 Pinus taeda
ATTGTGCTCTTTGCCTTCTGATCCAACTTCTTCCATTCTTCATTGGTCACTCCCGTTGGTTTAGTACCTGGATCTACCGTGATCCACTGATCTTTATCGACCAACAGATCCTCCATCTTGAGTTTCCACAACTCAAAACTCTAACCATTGACTTCTCAATCTCTATCTTTCTGCTACTCGCCATCTTCTTTCACCACCAGAATCGATCTAGCAAATCTCCCACTGAATAGGGTCTACCACAGGGTCAAGCGAAACCCCTCAGCAACAAAGGCGTCCCCTTGAAGCCAAGACAGCTATGATACCAAATTTAGGTTTTAACTCCGTACATAAATTACTTGCATACGAATTCTAAAACAAAGAAAATAAACAATGCGAGAGCATAACACATAAAACAAATATACACAGAGATTTCCCACTGGATCCCAAAATTGGGACTACCAGCTTTATTTTTCATTATGTTCCATTCAATGTTATAATACATATTTATACATGCTGAAGCATCCAATACCATGGACCGAAAACCATCGCGTCCAAAACCATGGACCGAAAACCATTGCGTCCAAAAAACATGTACGAAAATCATGCACAAAACCTTAGGTGGGTCTGCCCAACCTAACATAGGGTCCGAAACCAAAATTTTCCAGGGTGCTGCCCTAGACCCCATAAAGTGGGGTTACAGGTACCCCTCAAACCCCCTGTTAACTATGTGGAAAGAATATAACACAACTCAACACTATATGATGGGAACATGATTTTAAATATTACAGGTGGATATGAAAAAGAAGAGAAGGCAGCTAGGGCTTATGATCTTGCAGCTCTGAAATACTGGGGTCCAACAACTACCACAATTTTTCTGGTGTGAATCAATATATTTTCTTCATTTCATTTTGTACAAGGAAACTGTATAAATCTAAAGAACTTCTTAATGTCTTAGTCCCTCACTTAAAACTAAATGCATACATTCTTTGTTCCTTGCAATATATTTTTTAGGATACCAGCCTGAAATAAATGGCTTACGTTCTTTTGACAGATTAGCAATTATGAAAAAGAACTAGACGAAATGAAACATATGACAAGGTAGGAATATGTTTCATCTCTCAGAAGGTATAATAGTTTTATTACTAGTTAAGGTATTGTAATTATGTTGTATATTTGAAAATAGTAGCATATTGAGTCATCTTACTCTTGGAGATTTTTACAGGAAAAGCAACGGATTCTCTAGAGGAGCATCAATTTACCATTGATTAACAAGGTTAGGCTTCCCATGTTTCTGAATGTCTGTCAAATTTGTTCTGGTAGATTAAGATCTGCAGTAAATCACTATAAGGTTTACAGGGATAAAGGAACTAAAAGCGAAGCATAAATCTAGGACTAACAACCAAGTGAGATTGATCAAGAGGATCTACTACTCATGAATAAGTTGTCATTTTATGTTTTGTACACATCATTTGTGGAATTTAGAAATCTAGAGCAGAGTATAGAATAATAACTTCAATCAAAAAACATAGAACATTATCGGGTTTCAACATAAACTAGCTTTTGAAACCCTTCTTACCAAAAACTTATAAAAGCTACACATGCTAATATTCTCTTATCGTCCTTCAAAATTCATGTTAGCTTAATTGAATCTTAAATTAATAAATATTATATTTATCATGTGAAGAACCTGGAGGGTAGGAATCTAGTGACAATTCAAGGCTTTCATTCCACTAGAGCTAGAAAACCAACAGTGGCTGTCACACGGAAAGGGTCGAGGTTGTAGACGAGATCGACCTTCCTAGTATCTAAAGGTATCTAGTGACAAGCAAGCCAATAAAAAACTATCTTTCTCCAAATATGCAATTAAAAACAAAGGCAAACAAGTGTTTTATGCCTACCTTGGATCCAATGCAAGTTTGTGGAAGTCTCACTCCCTCGCTCCAAATGAGCTTCCTTGAAGTGTAATTTTGCAAACACAAACAAGCAAACAAATTAAATAGCACCTGGAAAGCCAATATCATAAAGCATATTCGTCATAATGATCAAGGAGATTATGAAACAAACCACATAAGACAATTTGTTGAGAAAAATGAATATGATTGTATTAATTCAAATCAAAGAAGAACTTTACAACTTGTGCCTTAATGTTGTACAAGCTCCTCCCAGGGTCCGACAAGAAGTCTCCTCTACTTTGACAAGTTTCACTCAATTCCCAATGAAACCAAAAGGTATGTGATCTCTCCTCTCAATTTTAACTAGGAAGTCCCAATTCCATCAGTGTTTACCCTCAAAAATGTTCAGCCTCTAACCTCTCTAGCAACTGACCCAATGCCTTAATTTATATTGCAATGAAGGGAAGTTACAGGTCCTCCTTCAAAGGGATAAAGCCCTCCTTCAAAGGGATAGCTCCTCCTATCAAGGGATTAGCTCCTTCTCTTTTGGGATGCATGAACCACCTTGGAGCGAACAATCCACGTCAAAATCCTTCTAGAAACATCTAGAATTAACCCAAAAGTGAGTTTTTTAGGATAAACTTGCCCCTTTTTTACTTTTACAGGGGTACACACCCACTCCTTTACTGACAGAGTGTGCAGATATGCAGGTAATATGGACAAATAGTGCGGGCCCGCAGGAAAAAGTGAGAGAAAGTGCGGAACCAGAGTTTTATTAATTTTTAATGTCTTTCTCTCATTTGCAAAGCTTGACATGAAGAGATGAGGTATGAGACTTGCTTAAGAGGCCAGTATAAGTGATGATAGACCCATATTGACTGCAAATAGTCATGGTGATGATATTTTTATGTAATATATTGCCCCCTAAAGTGTGTGTTTTGTAGTAGATGAGGATTTCATTTATCATTTAGGAAGAGTGAAGTACTTTATCATTTCGAGGATCATCTTGTGGAGAGCCTGTAAAAGCATTCAAATGCAATATATATATATGAGATCATATTATTGCTGAGGTAGGCATTCCCATACTCAAATCAAAACTAACTAGAAAACTAACTATTGCTCTGATATAGGAACGATCTTGTAATACATCACAAGTATAGACACATGTAGACACAGTATGGACACAACCATCTATTTATGAATAGTCTACAATATAATGAATACAAAATTCCTCACAGCCTAGATGGTGGAAACTAGATCTAGGGTCTTCATTTCTACTTCCCAAAATAGTACGATTCTATCCATGCGAATGAATGTGTCGAAGTCGAACATGGCAGAAACCACTTGATTACTAGTTGATGATGTAAATTGTTAACAAGTGTGAGAGAAACCACCAATAATGACAATGGCTCTCAAAGTACTCAGTACAATCCATGAGATGTGATTAGATGTGTCGATGTCGAACATGTCACAGAATCCTTCAATCGAGGGTCAATGATGCAACCTATCATCGAAGGTGAGAAACCTGCCATTGAGGCATCTAGATCCCAAGGTACTGGAAATTTCTAGATCATCTTTCTGGATAAAGAGCTAAAGTCGATAGAAAGCGATCCGTTGTAGGCAATCCCACAACATGAAATCATAGATCAAGTTTGACGAAATTTAGTTGCAAGGACTGACTCCGGGATGGTCAAAATGGATGACAGATATTTTAAAGATCAATGGCTTATTTGCACTAACCTCTTGAACACACAACGACACAACAGATGGTTTGGTGACAATTGGCCCAAAGTTAATACCCAGAAATCAGCTGAAGGCTTTCAATGTGGTTTGATCAACTGTTAAGCAAAGGATTTCCCAACCCAGGTGAATGAAAGTGTCATGTTCAAGAGTGGTTACAAAGTATGAAAAATAGGCTCATTTTCCTCTCTTTTCCCCCACCATTTTTTGCGAGTACCTCTTTATTTTTTACAAGCTTGAGGAGGATAACATGTGCTTGATTATAAGCTCATCCTTCATATGAGTCCAACTTAGTTTAAATTGGAACCCTAAGAAGGAGTGCTCCATTCCTGTTTGTAATTGAACAGGTCCTTTACTGTCGAAATTTAACGAGTCCAGTATAGGAGAAACTCGGCGTTTTTCATTTTTAGAGAGTCTGAAAAGACTTAAGAAGACTCCAGGGTTGACCTTTTTCATAATTTTGTGTCTCCCAAGCCCGAAAAAGTATAAAATAATACTTGAGAGAACCACTTGATCTTTTATAATTAGTGCCTCTGATCCAAAAAAGTAAAAAAGCGATCAACGACACGTCGTTTTATGACCAATATCGAATTTGAAACGACAAAAACCCGACAATCTTTTCGTGTTTTCACGGTTAGAAAAGGGTTGTAAGAGGACCGTCTTTTTAGTTCCATTTTAACGAGCTTAAAAAGAAAAACTCGGCAGTCTTTTCATGTTTTAGGAGCTAGAAAATAGCTTAAAGGTGACTCTAATGCTTTTTCGTTGAAAATGACCGATTTTGCCTGAAAAATCCGTTATCCTAAACAAAAACTCAAAAATTACTCATACCTGTTTAAAATGGGTAAAAATGTCGCAAAAATTACCTTTTCAAAGTGAAACATAAACAAATTTGCAATTTATTTACTCAAAAAACTTATAAAAAGGACTTTTTACCATTGATTTTTACCATTTGAGATTTGGGTGAGAAAAAAGGGCTTTTGACCAGAAAATTCCCATGAAGATTGCAGAAAATCCGTCCATCGGAATTGAACATCATCTCCTCCAAGTAATCCACATCATCCTACTCTTCATTTCTATCCATTTGAAATTGTTTTTTAGGGGTTGATTTTTATTTTTAGGAGGTTTTTAGGTTTCAAAACCTGCGCGTGGGGGCCCGCCGGTTTACCACAAGGGACCCGCGTAGCCTGACTTTTTTGCAATGGGAAAAAAGTTGGGGGTACGCACCTACCGTGAAGGCAAGGTGCGGGCCTCATGCACTGTCCCTAACAAGAGGGTGCATACCCCACGCAAAAGGTTTGTAAGAACCTAACTAACTCAAAAATTACCCAAAGAAATCAATTTTATGTATTCTAATTTGCCTTTTTACTTGGATGTAGGATAAACATCATGCTTGATTGGTGCGAACGGGATCATGAGGATGTAGATCTTGCCATGATGAATCATAAACCTTCGATTGATGGATTGAAGGCATGTGGCTTATACAAATTCTGGGCCATACCTGGCATGAGGGCCTAGGTGGACGTTTTGTAGTGGCTGGTTGATAGATGGAGTATACAGGACCAGTGCTTCTTTATTGGTGGGCACCAGCTCGAAATCGAGCCAGCACATATACACTTTTTGACAGGTTTGCCTAGGAGATGTGAACATTTGACTCTATTCGGGGCCAGGGCAGGTGGCCAGTCTGTCAAGAGCGTCTGACTAGAGTACTGCAATGTTCAGAACTGAGACAAAGGGATAGATATCAAGACCATATCCAGTCCTGAACTCATGGTGATTGGGTTTACAGTTACCAGACTCTGTGGTAGCGCAGCGCTACACATAGCCACCAGATCCCAGATGCGGATGGTAGTCGATTGCTTTCGAGGCACCATTTTCAACTGGTGCGATGATATGTTGGCCAATGTGAAAGCCCAACTGACCAGGGCCAAAAACGAACAACTAAAGGCTTTTGGATATGGTGCTATAGTTGTGAGTTTTGGTCTAGAGAGGATTCCGATGTTGATCCCGCAGCACCTCACTGTTGGAGCTGGGCTTCCTTGAGAGCCCAAACTGATGTGATGGGTTGCCATTATGGCCCGTCATCCTGATGAGGGGACCGTGGTCATTTAGTTCAAACCTAAGTATTTCCAATGGTTGGAGATCCAGGTTTTTTCTATCTAGGACTCTCTTTATGCTGGGGTTGATTTTCGTGGGGACCCAGACATGGCGCTTCCGCCAGGAGAGCAATTGGATGACTCAAGTAAAATCATTTTCAACATTTTCCTAATTTAATTTTTTTTTGTTTTTATCTCATCCCAAAATTGATAGAAAAAGTTTCAAATGTAGATGTGGGCCCACGGTGACCAGCCTCTCTCCAGCCGTACGAGAGGAAACAACCAGTTGCACCAGCTCCAGCCCCACAGGACGAATCAACAGAGTCTTTGGCCGAGTTGGAGAGCCATATGGAGCGCCTGACAAGGGACTTTCCAGAGACTAGCATAGATGACATCCCTCGTCAACTTCAGTGCTATGTGATTGGGGTCCCACGACCTTTTAGGAGGTTCCTTTGTAAGATGGTCCGTTCAGTGGTTTCGTATCGAGATCATCACCAGTGATGGGATGATCACCTATTGTAGTCACATATGACATTTTTGCTTTTTGTACTTATCATTTTTGCCGATCATAAGGTGTTTTTCAACCTATGGTCGAGGACGACGTATATTTTGACACGCTCCTATATTATATGATATCACTATTACCGGTTTATCTTGTTAAACATGTTATGGAATGTTTTTAAATTTACTTATATGATTATTGCACATGTCTATTTAACATTTGAGAAGCAATTGCATCTGCTAATGTATTTAAAGATCTTGGAATATGTTGATATTCAATATAGTCAAATTCACGTTCCAAGAGATGCACTCTCAAAAATAATCTCAATAATACTGGATTTCTAATGGCGTATACTCTATTAAGCTATAATACAACAAGTCCAGAATCTAACCTCACTATCAAAATCTGAATCCCAAATGAAATAGATTGAGATAGTAACTCAATCACTGCACTATACTCTGCGATGTTGTTTGTTGTTTGATCGAGGCTTATCCCATGCATAGATACCAACTCGTCAGAGGGTGAATAAATAACCCAAGCTGCAGAAGAAATATTCCATGTATTACGACAAGCACCATCATCGAAACCAATGTATGTTTGGAGAGGCATCGACATCTGCGACATCACGACTAAAACCAAGATAAGCGGGAATAACGACGAAAAACACTCTCTAAGCTAAGCACACTTTTTAATCTAAAACACTCCAGCTAGAAAGAAAACTAACCTAAAAAATCTCCACACTCATTTTAAGCATAATATCTCTTCACGTAAAGACCATTTCTGGGTTTACCTAAAGAGACCCCGTCAAAGTCTACCAATTCATAGGCCCCTTTCGATAGATTTCGCTTGACAACATAGGGACCATGCCACAAAGTCACGAATTTTCCAGCACCTAATTTATCATTTGCCTAATCGTACAATAAGACTAGATCTCCTTCCCAAAAATTTGGAGGGGTCACATTTCGATCATACTGAGCTTTAATACGTTTTTCACGAGATTCGATTGCTAATGCAGCATCGCGTCAATTCTCATCTAGCTGAGCCAAGTATAACAAACGTCTTTCCTCTTCGGAAATGGCTAGGAGTAACTCGATGGCCATTCGCAATGATGGGATTTCACACTCAATGGGTAACACAGCTTCCAGACCATAAAACTAGTTGGAAAGTAGTGAAACTCGTTGATGTTTTTACTGAGGTTCGATACGCCCAAAGCGCTGAAAATAACATGTTATGCCAATTCGACCGATGAATCTCAATGATTCATCAGATCATGATGACTAGAACTTTGTTGATGGCTTCAACCAGGCCATTAGCTCTTGGATAATAAGGAGTTGAACTGTTGTGACACAAGCCAAGCTGGCCTGTAAGTCCAGTCATCATAACGTTTCGAAAATGACGCCCATGATCAGTGATAATCGCTTGTGAAACACCAAACCTAGCAATTATATGATTGAATACGAAAATCGCAGTTGTTTTGTGTTCTGCCTCAAATGTAGGCATCGCCTTGGCCCACTTAGTAAAATAATATATCACAAGGATGACATACGCATGCCCCCTGGCTGAGTGAGGGTTACATGTAATAAAATCGATACCCCATTTGGTAAAAGGACCAACAGAAATTATAGGGTGAAGAGGAGCAGGCGTAGTGCGCATCTTTCGATAAAAAATTTGGTAGTTGTGGCATTTTTGGACCGCAATAATACAATCTTTAAGCATAGACGGCCAGAAGTAGCCAGCGCGCAATATCTTTTGGGTTGTGGCATACCCAGACATATGACCGCTACATGCTCTAGAGTGACAGTCATTTAGGACTCTTTCAGCTTTCTCATGAGTCAAACAATGTTGAAAAACAGAGTCCGCCCCACGACGATAAAGAGTATATCCAATAATTTTGAATTGTTGGGACTGGAATCGTATTTTTCGACATTCCGACCGTGAAATATCTAGCCGAAAGGATTGAGTTTGGAGTTAAACGATGATATCCCCGTACCACGGATCTAAAGTGTTGATTAGAAACAAGGATTTGTTTGCAATGGGCTCCTCCGCCACAGTTTTCGTGTCAGCACGCGGGAAGTCACACATTAACTCCGCAAAAACTAAAGATTTCTTTGACTTAGACTTTTCAAATTCCAAGTTGAACTCCTGCAGGATGACAATCCATTTGGAGTACTTGCCCCCTAGCAATTTCTTGGTCAAAATATAGATCATAAGGTTGCAATCAGAAATAACTTTAGTCTTACGTAGTAAAATGTAATGATGAAAATGTTGGACAGCTTGAACAACTGCCAATGCCAATTTCTCCACATGCGAGTATTTTAGCTCAGTTGGATTTAACGTTCGACTAAGGTAATATATCACATGTTCAGTACCGAATTCATCTTCCTGAACTAACACCATTCCAATGGTGGAATGGGAGGCGGCGAGATACAAGAAGTAATCCTGGTTGTAGTTGGGAGGATGCAACAACGGTGCATGGGTCAACGCGTGTTTTAGTGCATCAAAATATTTCTCAGCTATCTCGTCCCAAAAGAATGAAGTATTCTACTTCAACAACCGGGTAAAACCTTTTGTGATCTCAGCGTAGTTAGGGATGAATCGACATAAAACGTTTTCTTTCCCTTGCAAACTTTGGAGTTGGCGAAGACTCGAAGGAGGAGGCAATTTGATAATGGCTTCAACCTTCAAGGGATCGATGCGAATGCTAGCTTTCAAAACAACAAACCCCAGTAACCGACCTATTTCAATATAGAAAACACACTTGTGGTGGTTCAACCTAATCTGATAATGCCTACACGTCATAAATATTGCTCTTAAATGGACGAGATGGTCATCTTGATGTAATGAATGAGCAGGCAAGTCATCGAGATAGGGTTGCACAATGTGCTTGATATAATGAAAAGCATAAGACATGGCCCGTTGAAAAGTTTCCCCGACGTTCTTGAGCCCAAAAGGTAATTTTCAATAAGAAAACGTCCCCCATGGACAAATGAATGCTATTTTTGGTTGATCAGCAGGTAGAATATTGATTTGATTATATCCAGAAAAACCATCCATGAAGGAGAAAATTTCATTGTCGGCATAATCATTGATGATTTGATCGATATAGGGAGTTGGGTAATTGTCCTTTGGACAGGCTCGATTAATGTCCCTATAGTCGATACATATTGTTATTGTCCCTTGCTTTTTGTTAACAAGAACAATATTTGATACCCAATCTGTTAACGAGATCGGATAAATGAAACCTACTTTGAGTAATTTTTCAACTTCTGCTTTAATCGCAGCAACTTTTCTTGGGTGAATCTGACGTAAACGTTGCCGGAGGGGTTTAGCATTCGGGTAAGTTTTGATTTCATGAACTACAATTGCAGGGTCAATTCCTGGAATTTCCTCATATGACCAGGTGAACACATCATGGAATTCTTGAAATAAGGCCTTATATGTTTGAGTTTCATCTTCCGTACAAGAGGCACCTATATGAACGTTTTCAACAATTCCAGGCTTAACTGAAATGTCAAGGGGAATAGTTCGAGAAATATTTCCAAAGTTTACCTCGGAATCGGGATGTTTCATTGGATTCTGAGCTTCCTTGACATATTCAGTCACAAAAATTGATGAAAAATCATTTTCAAAACGATCTCCCTCGGGTAAAAACAAAGATCTGTGATGAAGATTTTCCCATGGTAATTCATTGACGCATAGGATTTCACGAATTTGCTCATCCGTTTGAACAAGTTCAGAAAATGTTATTGAATCTAAGTTCGATGTCGAAAGTGACTCCTCATGGACCACATTCATTAAGGCAATTTGGGTTGATCTTGTGTCGGAGAATGACTGCACGGCTTGATATGAAAGTTCATACGGACTCAAAGGCATAAGAGTACCAAATGAGTCTATCTCAGATTCAGAAGGTATGATCCAAGGATCATCATTAACAATGGTATCTGATGAAATCATATGAATGGTTGCAGTAGAAGATGATGCGTTGATAGGAGGAAAAGGAAAAGTTCCCAGTAAACCGGAATCTTTAACTAGTCCTACTCCAACATCCTTATATGGGATCGTCATTTTACCAACATGCTGAATGCTCTCAACAGAGGCTGGATCGGATGAAAAGTAAGACAACTGGTCTAAGGTTATGATCTTTCCATTATGAGGGAACTTTATAAGCCGAAAGACCGATGAAATGACAACTGTCATAGCGTAAGACCAACTACGACCCAAGAGAAGGTTGTAATCTAGAGGGGCATCAGCCACCTCCACATCTAGATTTATAGTTTTACCTTCAATCCCTATAGTTGTGAGTTTTTTTGAATAAACTTGCACCTTTTTTAATTTTACAGGGGTATGCACCCACGCCTTTACAGACAGAGCGTGCAGATACGCAGGCAATATGAACAAAGAGTGCAGGCCCGCAGGAAAAAGTGAGAGAAAGTGCGGAACCAGAGTTTTATTGATTTTTAATGTCTTTCTCTCATTTGCAAAGCTTTACATGAAGAGCTGAGGTCTGAGACTTGCTTAGGAGGCCAGTATAAGTGATGATAGACCCATACTGACTGCAAATAGTCATGGTGACGATATTTTTGTGTAATAGTGGCCGTTCAAACTATTGTGATGACTTTGTAGTTTTTGCAAGTGGTTGAAAATTGAACTGGGTGAATTGACATGTTTTATAATACTTGGGAACACTTTAAAAACAATGAAGTGGATAAGGTTTCTTTTCGACCCTTCAGTCCTTGGGTCGGAGGAAAAAATTGGAGCACATTTCATGGTCTCTTTCATAATGGTAATAGGAATTCTAGAGCGAGGTTACTGACTTTACGACAATAGGAAAGTTAATAAATGTGTCCATATAAGCACATCTAAGTAGACGACAGCCCGTAGATAGAAGAAACAGAACTCTCAGAAGTAGTTTTAGATACTTTTCCATAGTATCACCACATGAATGGAATTAGAATTTAGAAATAGATTGTTGTAAAGCTGTTGAGAAAGTAGTGAAGAGGTTTTTCGTTACACCAAAAACTTGAAAAACATGTTCTCTTTGTTCATGGAGTTTATTTATGAGAATTTTTATTTACATGAGCAATGCCTGGCTTGTGGCTTGACAGGATTAGATTAGGGATTCAGACAATAAATCGTTCCTTTACCATTATATGTTCTATGCTTTAGCTGCAAAAGAAAGAAACCACATTTGACCTAAATAAGTTAATAAAAAAAAACTATTTTTATCTAACATTAAAAAGACACAGAGAGGGGAGAAACATGTTTTTTCTGACCTTACCATCCATTAATGTTCAAAATGGACCCAGTAGCGACAGTTATCTGAAACACCGCCTTGTGTCTGAACGTGTGACATCAGTCCGGAAGGTCAATTACCTACCTCAATATTTATTGTCCATTCTAGGTTGCTACTATGATTTAAGGATGAAACATTTCGTGCCAATAGAAAGTAGACACGATCCCAAAACCTGAATCAAGATGTATCGAATCAAAAGATAATAAGAGGAAAGCAATGGCATTCTTTCTGATGATGTATTTTTTCTTTCTAAAGGACAAAACAACAAATGATACAGTGTTCAAATACACATTAGAATTATTAGCCGAAGGTAAATTTGTTGCAGAAATTGCATCAACTATCTGAATTAAACAACTGATGAATATGTGCACCATATTCACTTTTGGAGTCTAATTGAAGGTGGCCTATATGTTTTAAAATGAAGCTCTGTTGCATATATTTTGTCCTGCTTAACCTGTAAACTAAATTTGTGGCCAAAAATTTATCCTATGCCCATGATTCCTCTGTGCAGATATCAAGGGGTAGCCTAGATTCTATGTCAATGAGTAATGCAAAAAATACACACATGAAACTATTCAAGAAGGAAGAAAACCTCATGAATGGAAGGATTTTAAATGGGATCCATCCCAGTACCCTTTTGGAAGGAAAGATAGTAAGGATGAAAGGAGGGTCATCGACAAGCAGCAACGAGAACCACCAGAAAGCTCTTGAATATGTAAACTCCAGGGGTGGGGGTTGGTGATATTTTCATGCAATGTTTCACTGGTTCAGTGATATCTAACAGATCCCCCATACAACAATCACATACGTCCTCAAAATGTCTCCCTACATTCTGTACTTGGAATGGATTCAGTCAATATTTACTGCTAGCAATGGGAGGAAGAAGTGTCAAGGGAGGCTCTTATACAATTGAAGAGAATCAAAACATGAAAATATATAATATATCTGCATTTTTCATCTCATGCTGAGAAAAATTGATTACTGTTTAGCTGCGGCAGAAACAAATGTTTGTAGGTCATATCCTTTATCAAGGCTATCAGCATATTCTTAATGGCATTGTTGTTTCCCTGTGCTAACAATCTCTTTGTTGGGTCAGGGTCTAACAAAGATTGGAGATGACTATGCAATCAAGGCAGCACACGTGGAACTAGCTGAGTGCATGCCTAAGGTAAATACTAGAAATAACTTCTCAGAACAAGTATAATGAATGGTGCAATTCCTTCTTGTTCCATTTCAATCCTATCTCTCTGTTTTTATTACTGCAGTGCATCTAAAGACTCTTGTAATATTTTTCTTTTTATTGACAATGAGTCCATTGTTGGATTTTTTAAATTGATGTTGTGTTTTAAAGCCAAGCTGCCCCTAGTTTACAGAGGGATGTTACAACTGCTCCAACTGTGGGTGATCATGTTCCATATGTCATCATAAAGGATGCAGAAAGTGCCAAGGTAATAATTACCCCCTTTTGTGCTCAGCATAAGTCTCGATATTGCACTAAAAAATGGTTATTTTAATTATTTTGTCATGTTTTATTTTGAGGCATAGTTTACAAAGGGATTATGGATATAATGACTAATGTGTTTACCTGGGCTCAGGCATATGAGAAATCTGAGGATCCAATTTACGTACTGGAGAATAAAATCCCTATTGATCCACAATATTATCTAGAGAATCAACTGAGCAAGGTGAAAGACTAAAGCATGATTACTTGCAGTTTATGCTCTTTTTGGAAATTTCACCAGTGTTTTAAATGTATCTTGATAGATAGTAATTCTTTCCAGCTTAGTGTTTTTGGTTAGTGCCTATTTTTTCTCTATAGCCGCTGTTGAGAATATTTGAGCCCATTTTGAAGAATGCAAGCAAGGAGCTTCTTCATGGTAGTCACACACGAGCAGTTTCCATATCAACTCCTTCAAATAGTGGACTTTTGAAATTTCCCAAGAAACAACTAAGTTGTATTTGTTCTAAAACACCTATCAGGTATTTAGTTAATACAAGTAGAGGGTGTCCTACATTTGGTTTCCTTGCTTATAGTAGTGCACAATTGAGAGTAACTATTATTTCAGTTTGGCGCTTTACAGAGCTACTAGGGTTCATATTTTTGATGTGGAAAAGTCTAAGGTTGCATGATTCCATGGCTGCTCTCCTTGTAAGAAACTGTCTAGCTTTCTTATAATAAGAATGTCTAGTTAGGTTGCTTCATACTGAAATTCATGATGTTACCTGATTTCATGTTGCCATTACAGCAAAGAAGATCACACACTTTGTTCACATTGGAAAGGAAGAGAAGTAGAATTGTATCAGAAAACTGTTGCAAATGGTAAGCTGGTATTCTAATACCATTACTCTTTATTTGGAGAATTTAAAGTAGGCCTTGTGTCTATTGTTCTCACCTAGATTTTCTATCATATGCCACTAATATTTGATCAATGTCAGTGAAGGAATTAGAAATTCTCTTTGGTGAACTATGGACACAATGTCAGCGATGCCAAGGCTCTCTACACCAAGATGTTCTTTGCACAAGGTTTTTGAATACTATATTTCAAGTATTACATTTTCATAACCCGATTTAAATTTACATTATGGATGTATTTTGTAACATTTGTGTGATCATGTATTTTTTTTAAATTAATAGGATGTTTTTTTTTTTTTTTACAATTACTATCTCTTTTATACTTACATTGATGTCCTATCCTTATTGCAGTATTGACTTCCCTATATTTTATTGTAGGAAGAAATCTCAGAAAGACCTAACTGAAGGAGAGGTGCAACTAGAGCACTGGCAGTTTTGAGGATGCTCCCTGTGTAGCTTGTAATTTTTTGCATTATCGAATATTTTTGTTTTCCTGAATTTTCTCTGGTGTATGTTTCTCTAATTTAATGGACCAGGGAATTTATTTGGTCCCTGAATCAGGATGAGCATGGTTTATTTATTGTATAGTAATTGTCAAGTCCTTGTTATTTAATGTTAACCAGTTCGATATATCTTTTCTCCTTGCAAATGAAATGGAGAAAAATTTAAAATGGATACATACTTCCCAAGGCACACCCTATAAATGTAATGTGTATGCATATCCCAGATTTTAGAAGAGCACACACTATAAAACATAGATCTGCAGGCTTACATATGTACATCCAGACATGAATATATTTGAATGGATGGATGGATGGATAGGTAGATAGAGATGGATACACAGATAGATTGGCAGGAGCAAATCTGAGACAATAGTTTGAGCAGATTTTTTTTTTTTAAATAATTGTTTTTATTGTCACCAGAGAGACAATGGTTTGAATTATGGACATTTATTTTTTTTTAAATAATTTTTTATATTGTCTCTAGAGAGAAAATAGTTTGAATTATGGACATTTATTTATTTTTAAATAATTTTTTATGTTGTCTCTTGAGAGACAATATTTTGAATTATCGATATTTTTTTTTTTTAATTATTTTTTTTATTGTCTCTAGAGAGACAATAGTTTGAATTATGGACATTTATTTTTTTAAAAATAATTTTCATATTGTCTCTAGAGAGACAATAGTTTGAATTATGGAATTGTCTCTAAAAAGAAAAAAATGTAATTGTCTCTAAAGAGACACAAATGAAATTGTCTCTAGAGAGACAATTCAAATTGTCTTTATAGAGACAATAATAATATGTGTTCTATATTGTCTTTATAAAGAAAAATTTTTGAGACATTACATTTTGAGACACCCGGTTAGAGACAATATTTAAGAAATATACAAGTTTCATTTTGTCTTAAGTTAAGAAAATTGACTCAAATATTGTCTTAAATATTGTCTTGAAACCCCCCCACATGTAGTAGTGAAAGAGGATGGACTGTATCATTTTTATCTCATTTTCAGAAGCTAAGGTTGAAATAGTGACCCACGGAACATTGTACAAGTTTGCTCTACTAAAATAATCTATACTCGAGTCATCATGGGAGATTTGACATAACTCTCGATTGGAGAATCCAATCTTGATCAGACTTACAAGGTTAGAAATATTACTCATATGGTTACCGCAGGAAGAAATTTCAGACATTGGAGATCCAAAATTACAGAGATACATCTGAATCAATATCGAGCTCCTACAAAGTGAAAAAAGGTGTGTAGTTTTTAAAATTTTTGCATAAACTTGGTTTGAAAAATTGGTTTGAACGAATTCAAAGGGCATAATGAAGTAATATTATCATTAATTCATGCCACAAAGAAAGAAAATGGAAAAACCTAGTAAGAAACCTAAAAGATCTAGAATGACTCATGAATAAGAGGAAGAAATACAACATGATATATCAAAATTACGAGACCAAGTGCAACAAATTTCACTCGCACAAAAAGTAATAGAAGGTAAATGGATGGTTTGAATAAAGACGTAGAAGCTAA
Source organism: Pinus taeda (assembly GCA_000404065.3). Lineage (NCBI taxonomy): Eukaryota > Viridiplantae > Streptophyta > Pinopsida > Pinales > Pinaceae > Pinus > Pinus taeda. The sequence goes on from APFE030515161.1 coordinate 16,888, forward strand.
GGTGTATGACGTGGAATCTAAGATGGATGGTTTAGAGAAAGGCATAGAAGCTAAGATGAATGACATGGAAGCTAAGATGGATGGAGTGGAAGCTATGATGGATGGTGTGGAAGCTAAGATGGATGATTTAAAGAAAGGCATGGAAGATTTGAAGACAGATTTGACAAAGTTTCTAAAGAAATGCTTACTAATTATGAAAGGGTAGTAAAGGAAACTCATGATGAGAAGAAAATAAAAGTTAATCATGATTTCATAGACTCTAATGTTGGATCGAAGAACCACCATGTTCCAAAGATATATATGAGGAAGTTTGATGGCAAGGATCCAGGAATATGGATACTACAGATGGAGTAATTTTTCGATCTCCATAATGTGCAAAACACACAAAAGGTATGCATTACAACTTTATATTTGGAACAAAATCGGTTTGTATGGTACCGATGGCTTTTCTCTTGTAAACAAATTGTTACTTGGGCTATTTTTATGAATGAAATGATAGCACATTATGGGGATACAAAAACAAACACTTTTTTTAACCAATTTATAAATCTCAAACAAAAGGGTTCAATGATGGAGCACACTGAGGACTTTCAAAAATTGAATATAAGGGCAAAAGATATTCGAGAGGAGCATATGATTGATGTGTTCATAGGGACTTTAAAATATAACATCCAACATGAGGTTCACCTTTGGGAACCAAATTCATTAGAGAAGGCATTCAGGTTGGCAAGAAAAATGGAAAGAAAAATTATGGCAACAAGGAAGCCTGCCACTCACAATCATAAAGATGGAAGTGTTGATGCCCCTAGCCATCCAAAATACAAGTTTGACACCAAAAAAATTGGAAGAAAAAAGAACAAAATGGCTTTGTTACAGTTGCGATAAAAAATACACTAAAGGTCATAAATGTGCCGAGAAGAAATTATTTTACATAGATTATGAAGAGGAGGAAGAAAAGGAACAAGAAATGTCAAAAGAACAAGATATATACGAGGAACAAACCCTAGAAAAAGAAGAAATGAATTTGACCATATATTGTAATGCATTGGCTGGAATTACCACTCCTCAAACTATCAAGATAGAAGGGCATATCAGGAAGAAAAAGGTAATAGTGTTGATTGATTTGGAAAGTACCCATAATTTTATTCATTGTAAGATAGCGAAGGAATTGAATTGATTCCTACGTCCATCACCAAAGTGTCAAGTGATGGTTGCAAGTGGATGAACCATAAATTTCTCAGGAAAGTGCCATAATATCAATCTATCCATGGGAGAATATCTATTGAATAGCCCAATGTTTTCCATTCCAATGGGTGGTGCTGATGTTGTACTAGGAGTCCAATGGCTACAAGCCTTGGGTACAATAGCTTTTTATTTTCAAGAACTTTTCATGAAATTCTCTTCAAAGGGAAAGGAAGTTGAATTAAGGGGTATCACAGGGAAACCAGGAAAGATAATTAGCTCTAGCGTAATGAAAAATCTTCTAAATAAATAACAACGATGCATAATTGCACAATTATGTTCACTAGAGGTTCCCACATCGAAATCATCCATTTCTCTAGATCTCCAAAAAGTCTTGGACAATCATTCCAAGGTATTTGAGACTCCCAAAGGCCTCCCACCTATTTGTGATCATGATCATGGTATTGATTTGATTCTAGGAAGTGTTCCTTCAAATATCAGGCCTTACAGTGTTATGAACCCAGCTCAAGAAAAGATAGAAAAGATAGATCAACGCCTTAGAATTCAGCCTCTTTGAGGGGGCAACCACCTTTACGTTACATAAATGAACAATTCTTGGATGATACAAATGAAAAGACTTCCTTACTATATATAGGAGTCTAAGGGGTCATAACATAATCAGAGCCGACATAACAATAATAATGTAAGGGCACAATAATAAAAATAGTGGGCTTCTATGTGGCACAATAGTAACAATATGGGCACTACATGGGTAAATTAATATAATAAGTGGGTTGTACTAATAACAATAAGGGGTTACACTAATAGTATAGGGGCCTAACATGCCTCTCTCCTTCAGAAATCGTTTTCCTCAATGCTTGAGTAGTTCTTGATGCTTCTGTATAAAATTCTTGTCTTCCCATGTGGAATCTTTAGCTCGTAAGTTCTTCCACCTGATGAGATACTCTAAAATTTATCGATTTTATAGTTGTCAGGTTCTTGTTTCTGTGACTGCTCCAGGTTCCAATATGATTTTTCATTCCTCTTCAATTTCTGGCAATATTGTTTGAATTGGGAACTTTTGCAACTTTTGAATAAGTTGCCGTACTTCTTTTTCCTTCTTCCATTCATCCCTTGCTTCATTTATCCAATCTAGTTGGATAATAGAAATAACACTATTAGAGAGGTAAATCCCCTCTACGGATAGAGGCGATCCCTACTAGCCTAGAACGGGTCTAGCAACAATCAAACAATGCTATCACGCAAGTCCCTAACTGCAAATAAAAGGTAGGTGATGAAGACCTACTTGGATTCCAAAACTTTCGTTTGTAGAAGAGACGTCACCCGCGCTCCTTTCCTTTGGCCGATCACAATCCTCCACTATCTCCGTGAATGGACACCTGCACACAAAGAGAAAAACACAAACACAAGTGTGAAATATAATAAATGCAATTATACATCAGTCAGGAAGGACATAACTCAACATCAATCATTACAACAATGAGAGTGGAACCATAATGATAGTCATCTATTATTAATAATCAACAAAGGAGAATACAACCAGAGTCCTGATGTCAAGTCCTCCTTTGGCTGGGTGCTCAGCTACATAAGTCTTGCAAAGCTTGAAGGGATGGGAAACAAGCCTCTCTCTCTTTAGTGACAAGATCTCCTCACTTAGATTAAGCCTTATGGACATAAAGAAGGCTCTTGCAACTCTAATCTCTTGATATCTTCCTTTCAGCACCAGTATAATTACCACTACCACTAGAACTAGAACTAGCTTGCTCAAGTCATGGAGACAAGCCTTTATAGTTGAAAAGGAAGGGATAAGATCAATCACAACAATAATGGATTTGGCTTCATCACTTGGAAACTTCTATGGAATGGTGGCAAACTACTTCCCATTCAAGGAGATTCGAAGCCAAAACATCTTCACTTAACATAGATTCAGTTGGTGAATGAGTTGGATAGAACTTTTAGAGGTTGATTGGTTAAAAACTTTTCCCAAAATGGTTGGCGCGATTGCGACTCTGGGACAGAGCGCTAACGGCGTGCCCCTTTTATAGGATTTTCCCCATTGGCGCGGGCAGAACATAGTGGGCCAGCACTAATGTAAAACAGGCTATTTTTAAGGGCAAGCTATAGGAGATGTCTTCAGGGCATATGAATCTCATGTTCAGAGGTGAATGATGCAAGTGGTTTCAAGTCTTGTCACTTCTCACAAGTCCCGGAATGTGTCCTCCAAGGTGTAGGAGAGGGGTAATAGGGACAGTGACAAACGGTGACAAATTACTATGTAACAAATGCCCCCTAAAGCATGAGGCCCGAGAGAGAGAGGGGTGAAGTGCTTTACAAGAACATGTGTGACTAAAAACACTGCCGCCGGAGAACCTGTGAAAAGAAGTACAACTGATATCTCAAGTACATGATATATGTGGTATGGGCGCAGCCATCCGTAATAGAGTATATAAAAACGGGATCCCAGGTATGGACGTAGCCATCCGATGAGGATCTACGAATGGAATCAGGTATGGTTGCATCCATCCAATAAATGAGTCATGTAATTATTACAATAATCCACAAAATGCAACCCGGATTTCAATATGCACAATCCGGGGTCTTGCGCTTCAACTCGACCCGAACACAGTACAAGTTCAAGCATGTGAATACAGGAGTCTAAGTCGAACATGCATGAACATCGTCTGATTACCAGTCAATGATGAAAACTGTTAACAGACACAAGAGGTGCCACCAATAATGACGATGTTCCTCAAGGTACTATAGGTACAATCCACGGCGTGTGAATCAATGAACCGGTGTCGAACACCCACAGAATCATCCGATCGGAGGCCAATAATGGAAACCTCTCGTCGAACACGAAGAACCTGCGATTGAGGCATGCAGGCTCTAAGGTACCTGAAGGGAGTCTCTAGGTCATCTTCCTGGATAATGAGCTAAATTCGATAGGAAGTGATCTTGATCGAAGGTGGGCCATAATGTTCCCCACATCATCGACATGAGACAGAGAGGGATAACATGTTTTGTGTGAGATATCAGAGGGAGGTTGAGTATTCTGCAGAGGTCAACTTCTCTTGAACATATCGGCGGCACAACAGTGGATTTGGCAGTATTTGATGTCAAATGATCAGGGGTCATGATGACAAGACGATGAGCAGATGAATGGTCAAATAGGATAACCCAAACCCATGGAGGCAAGTGTGAAATGAGATGAGATGTCCCCACCTAGACACGAATGCAGATAAGTGCCATGTTCAAGAGTGACATACTGCCGATGACGATGATTATGGTTCCTTTATTCCCCCACCATTTCTGGCGAGTACCCCGATTATTTTTGGATGACAAGCTTGACAGGGATAGCATATGCTTGAATGGTGTCATTACGACAAAACCCGATTTCAATGAAGTTTTAACGAGTCTGACAAAGGAAAAAATCGGCGTCATTTCATGTTTAGAGAGTTTGAAAAGACATCAAAAAGGAAACTCAAGGGGTGTCCTTTTTCGTAAAGTTGTTACTCTTGAGCCTGAAAAAGTATAAAACTATGCTCGAAAGAACCGCCCAACCATTACAACCGAGGAGTGCGTTTTGTGAGTAGTGACTCTGATCTGAAAAATTAAAAAGCGATCAAAACCACGTCACTTCGTGACCATTAACAAACCGGAAACGACAAGGGTCTGGCAATCTTTTCGTCTTTAAACGGTCGGAAAAGGGTTTAAAGACGACCGCCTCTCATTTACATTTAACGAGTCGAGAGGAAGAACTCGACAATCTTTTCATCTTTAAATGGTCAGGAAAGAGCTGAAAGAAAACCTCCATTTTTATTCTCTTTAGCGAGTCAAAAAGGAAAAAATACTCGGCAATCTTTTCATATTTTACGAGTTAGAAAAGAGCTTAAAGGTGACTCAAGTATGGGTTCATTTTTACACAAGCTTGAACCGTGGAGAACTCTGCTTGGATTCAGTTTCATGTTTACGCAAGCTTGAAATGAAAAACTATGCTTGTTATAAGCTCGCATGCCCCCAGCATAATGACGCAGAATGAGGTACATGCCCCCGAAGCTTCATTGCATTCAACAAAGTGGATGGAATGAAGGTTCACTTTCGAGATCTTGGAAAGACTCGATTCGTATTTTACGGGATCTTAATCAAAAGACTCGATTTGGAAAGGGAGTTGTTTCATTTTTTAATGAGGTTGACATAGTGAAAGAACTATCCTCATAACCCTTGTTTCATTTTTTAATGAGCTTGACACAAGATCAGGAACTATGCTCGGTACACCGAATTTCATTTTTTAAGGAGCTTGACACAGGAAAGTGAACTATGCTCTGCCCGAACTTCATCATAATGAACAGGAAGTTGGGGCTTCCAAGAGTGGATCTCCCGGTGGGAGGTCAACATCTGGAAAAATAGGACCCAATGCCCCCAGGACACTATGCACGACGGCGGCATCACTGGATACAGGTATGGGATAGGTGGCCACGTAGTTTATTTGTGGGGGGGCAGATACAACTGGTCGATAAAAACTATGAGGGGACGAAAACTGCGCAGGAGGCATCGAGGGACTAACAAATGACAATTGATCGATAGTCACCATTCTTCCATCGTGTGGAAAGAAAACCACACGGAAAAGCGAAGAGACAAGGGCCCCCATAGCATAAACATAGTCACAACCAAGGAGAAGACTGAAATATAAGACACCTTGGGTAACCAACACGTCGGTATAGACAGTTTTACCTCCTAAAGTAATAGGGAACTTCGGGAGGACTCCTAGAGATGGACAGGCTCCTCCGTCGAAAGACAACAGATTCTGCGTGACCGGCCTAAGCTGCGGGGAACCTAAAGCTTGCCAAGTAGTGTACGACATAAGACTGACCGACGCACCTTCATCCAGAACAGTGCTAGGTACTGCCTTATAATAGGAAAGTACCGTAATTTGGAAAGGCACATGGGATGGAAGGCAGAAAGCAGTCAGGTGACTCCAATCAAAGGAGATGGCCAAACTACTTGGTGGGGGAATCGTGTGATCACCCCCATGCTCCATAGGAACTGAAGACGGACTTTCGGGAGCAGCTGGGATGGGAGAGTCATTTCTGGACTTAGGGGAATCTGAGGAGACAAGAAGAACATGGGAATTACGCCCTTCCCAAATAGAGTGATCGGGTGGAGAACTCGAGTCGACACTCTTTTCGACCAATAGTTGGTCTGGAACAGGCTGGGCAGAGCCAGGTTCAGGAAAAGGAGGCTGGACAAGAGAGGAATTTAAACCAATCTCGTTGTTAGTAGGAGGACGATCTGTAGCTGCAGAAAGACGTTGATATCCAACGGGGAGTTGGGGTGAGGGAGCCGCAAGACGTTCCAAGACGTCGGAGGCTTTATCCATGAGCGGACAAAGGTGAAGGGGATGATTGCCTTCACAAAGTCTACAAGGGATTCGAATCTTCCCTTTTCTGTTACTATTCCCAACTGATAGGGTAGCATCGCCGTGAGATTCAAAGGGTGATGAGGGGCGGGCCAGATCGCGGGACCATACTTCTAAGACCTTGGGGATGCCAGCACAATCACGAAGAAGGTGGTCATCCTTGTACAATCTACAAGGAAACTTGAACTTCCATGGAGGAGCAGAAGGTGGCCCGACTTCAGGTGTACTCGAGGGGGTAGTTGTGCTTTTAGCCTCTCCTTTGAGAGCCTTCTTCTTCTTCGTCTTCTTCTTCTTCTACTTAGCCACCTGGTTACTCGAATCGAGACTTTCACCAGACAAAGTAGAAGATGAGGACATAGAAGTGGGTGTAGAAGGGGAGAGGTCCACCTTAGAATCAACATGAGGTTGTTCGGGTGGAGGGACTGATTGATCAGTAGTTGAGACGGCAGGGACCAGAGAGGTTGAGAACAACCAAATAGGAAACCCAACAGTTAACCCTGGGAGGGACAACGTTGCCATGTAAGGAGCACCAACATCCTCGAGAGGAGGGAAATAACCAGGATTCCCATCAGGGGGGAACTTGGGTTGGTGAACCTCGAGAAAGTTTCCATCAAGAACGAAAAAGGAACCTACTCAAGCTAACGCGAACAAGACCTAACCGGGTAAATGTGAACGCGGCCGAATAAATTTTAAGACAAAGGAACTGAACTTGACCTTTTCATGTTTTAAGAGTCTAGAAAAGGACAAAAAGGTGACTCTAGTCTCCTTCGAATGTTTTGTGAGCCCGAAGTGACAAACTGCTCAAGTGAGCCTTTTCTTTTAAGGAGTCCGAAAAGGATCAAAAGTGACTACCCTGGAGAAACTAGGCAGAGGGTATACCAGACAATCTGTAAAACTGCTTATACACCTTGGCAATCATATGAAAACCAAGGACTTTCCGTACAGCAGTCAATCTTCCTGAATGCTGTGTTCGGTGCGTTACGACTTGTAAGGCGGCAGACACGGCTTCCTATGGATCAAGGATGATAACCTAGTGGAGTCTCCCCATATATACGCGACAGTATGTGGGAGCATAAGTCTGTACTAGACCACTATCGAGTCACAGAAGGAGGAATCACCCAACCGTAATGTGAAACAATAGTGACTAGGTTTAACGACGCCGGAGCACGTCTCTAGCCTAGACCTCTAGAATGTTTGCATTGAGTTCCAATGCATTGTTAACTTTATTCAGCTCATTTTATGGTTGATCTTCAATTAAGTTTCAATTTTCAGGTCCTACCGTATGTAATTTCTCAAAATCGCTAAATGCAATCTATATGCCAAAACATGTCATTCCATTCGATGAATGTTAATTACAAGAGAGTTAAAGAGCTTTCATGCAAACGAAACGATCACAAACAACAAAGAGTTTCCCTAATGCAGCTAATGCAAATCAATAAACTTTTCTTTAAGATCACTAAATCACTAATCAAAATGAAAAGTCCTAATTTTCGTTAACTGATTCAAAGCAAGAGAGATTTTCTTTTCAATAATGGAAAAATGCACTAAAGAACTTTTGAGAAATAACACAAACAAATCCTATTCAATACAAGTTCATCCAGTTCCCTAAAATCACAAAGCAAACCTCCAAAGAATGAGAAAAGTCCCAAAAACACCAATGAGCCGTGTAATCTAGGCTCAAAGTGAGGTGAAGCGGAATTCAAGTGAAGACAAAGCAAGTCACTCAAATAACGCAACAAAATGATTCACAACTACCAAACAAGTGTAAGGGAGCAAATAAAGAGTCGACTGGACCAATAGAAGACCAAAAACACCTAAGGGAGGCTCGACACACAAAGCCACTAGATGCCCTAGGGCTAGAAATGTGAAATCGATAGAAGAAGGCGAACACCCAAAGGGTAAAGGTAATCTATGCAATTGTAATATATGCACAATTCACTTGAAAAGTGTGCAAATGTAATCTATGCACAAATGAGAATTCTAATTATGCAAGTGTGATCTATGCAAGAGAATTCTCAAACACAAGATGATTCTAATGTAATCTACGAACCAATCAAGTGCAAACCAAGAAAATTGGGTGAGATTTCCAAAGATCAAAAAATAAAAACACTCAAAGGTGATTAACACTCATACTCAAAGGTGAGAAAAACCTCCAAGTAATGACCAAAGGAAATCAAATTAAGAATTTCTCAAAAGAGAGACTCAAAACCAGTCAAACAAGACTCCCACACACTCAAGCAGTTGAAAACGATGTGGAAAGATACAAATCCAAGCTCAGAAGGCTGGCAAACAAGCGAACTAGGCCTAGCGCAATTGTCAGGTTGTAACTCGCGCTATAAAGGGATTGGCTCGGGTTGTCAGTTAGCAACATGCGCCAAATGGCATTACTATCAGAGGAAAAGCGGCGCTAATAAAGTTTGCCAAGTCAAAAAGAAAAACAAGCGGCCCCAAGCTTGGTTTATAGTATCTAGGCGGGCCAGGAAGCAAGAGGCAGCAAGCAATCCAATCCAGAAAGCTATCCAAGCAAGCAAACAAGAGAAAACCAAAGAGGCAAGACAAACTCCAAGTCGTTCAGTTCGTCAACCAAACCGGAGATTGACTGAAGTGGCTTTGATCTACTTCACTAATGCAAAGCAATAGTTTTTCGAAGGTTATTTGGCCGTACTTCAGACTCCGTCTAAAGTTTATAAATCAAACAACAAGCTAAACTCCCCAGCGAAGTTGCCAAATTGTTGGAGAGGTAAATCCCCTCTACGGATAGAGGCGATCCCTACTAGCCTAGAACGGGTCTAGCAACAACCAAACAATGCTATCACGCAAGTCCCTAATTGCAAATAAAAGGTAGGTGATGAAGACCTACTTGGATTGCAACGCTTTCGTTCGTAGAAGACACGTCGCCCGCGCTCCTTTGCTTTGGCCAATCACAATCCTCCACTGTCTCCGTGAATGGACACCTGCACACAGAGAGAACAACACAAACACAAGCGTGAAATCTAATAAATGCAATTATACATCAGTCAGGAAGGACATAACTCAACATCAATCATTACAACAATGAGAGTGGAACCATAATGATAGTCATCTAATAATCAACAAAGGAGAATACAACCAGAGTCCTGATGTCAAGTCCTCCTTTGGCTGGGTGCTCAGCTACACAAGTCTTGCAAAGCTTGAAGGGATGGGAAACAAGCCTCTCTCTCTTTAGTGACAAGATCTCCTCACTTATATTAAGCCTTATGGACATAAAGAAGGCTATTACAACTCTAATCTCTTGATATCTTCCTTTCAGCACCAGTATAATTACCACTACCACTAGAACTAGAACTAGCTTGCTCAAGTCACGGAGAAAAGATTTTATAGATGAAAAGGAAGGGATAAGATCAATCACAACAATAATGGATTTGGCTTCATCACTTGGAAACTTCTATGGAATGGTGGAAAACTACTTCCCATTCAAGGAGATTCGAAGCCAAACCATCTTCACTTAACATAGATTCAGTTGGTGAATGAGCTGGATAGAACTTTCGGAGGTTGATTGGTTAAAGACTTTGCCCAAAACGGTTGGCGCGATTGCGACTCTGGGACAGAGCGCTAATGGCGCGCCCCTTTTATAGGATTTTCCCCATTGGCGTGGATAGAACACAGTGGGCCAGCACTAATGTAAAAAGGGCTATTTTTAAGGGCAAGCTGCAGGAGATGTCTTCAGGGCATATGAAGCTCATGTTCAGATGTGAATGATGTAAGTGGTTTCAAGTCTTATCACTTCTCACAAGTCCTGTCCTCCAAGGTGCAGGAGAGGGGTAATAGGGACGGTGACAAACGGTGACAAATTACTGTGTAACAAGCACAAAACAATGCTTCCACATCCTCATCCTTTCTTGAGAGTGCATTTGCCACCACATTTTGCTTCCCTTTTCCGTAGATGATTTCAAAGTCATAACCCAGCATCTTTGTTACCCACTTTTGTTGCTCTTCAAAGGATAATCTTTGTTCTAAAAAGTATTTAAGGCTATCATGATCTGTTTTTACCTTGAAGTGTCTTCCCATTAGGTAGGGTCGCCATTTCTTAAGTGCATGGAGTATTGCCAACATTTCCTTCTCATAAATAGCTTTGTTAAAAACTTTCCCTTGATTGGACGACTTTCAAAAGCAATGGGTCTTTCATCTTGCATTAGAACAACACCAATTCCATTTCCTGAAGCATCACATTCCACAATAAAGGTTTTTGTGAAGTCCGTTGTATCTAAGACCGGTGCTTGGCACATTGCCTCTTTAAGATGTTCAAAGGCCTTTGTTGCTTCCGGAGTCCATGAAAATGCATCTTTCTTCAATAATGTTGTTAGAGGTGCTGCTATTCTTCCATAATTCTTAACAACTTGCGACCCTGTCAACCCGAGAAATCCTCGCAGATGCTTTATGGATGTGGGGATTCTCCATTCCTTAATGGCTTTATTTTGCTAGGGTCTACCTTAACTCCTTCATGAGATACAATATGACCCAGATATTCCACCTCTTGTACTCCAAAGAAACATTTGGATCTTTTTGCATATAATTGTTTTTCCTCCTATAGTTGTAGCACCCTGGCAACATGTTCAACATGATCCTTCCAAGACTTGCTGTAGATTAGTATATCATCAAAAAATACTAACACAAATTTTCTATGGAAGGGTTTGAAAATGGAATTCATCAAACCTTGAGATGTAGAACGTGCATTGGTAAGGCCAAAAGACATGACCAAAAATTCATAATGACCCTCATGAGTTCTAAATGTTGTTTTTGGAATGCCTTCAGTCTTCATTCTGATTTGATGATATCTTGAATGATGATCCAACTTGGTGAACTAAATTCATCCATGCAATTCATCTAGTAATTCATCAATGACAGCAATGGGAAACTTATCTTTAATAGTGAGCTTGTTGAGCTCCCTATAATTCGGACACATGCGCCATGATCCATCCTTCTTGTGCACCAATAATACTGGAGCAGAGGAAGAACTTTGACTAGGTTGAATTATACTAGCCTCTAGCATTTTTGCAACCATATGTTCGATTTCACTCTTTTGGGCATAGGGATATTTGTACGGCCTGATGTTTGGAGGAACACTTCCTAGAATTATATGAATAGCATGATCATGATCACGAATAGGCGGGAGACCTTTGGGAGTCTCAAATACCTTGGAATGATTGTCCAAGACTTTTTGGAGATCTAGAGGAATAGATGATTTCGATTTGGAAACATCTAGCGAACATATTGAGCAATTACTCCTCTTTGTTCCTATTTTAGAATCTTTGTCATACTGTTAGAGCTGATTATCTTTCTCGATTTCCCTGCAATACCCTTTAATTCAACTTCCTTTCCTTCGATAAAACATTTCATGGAACGTTTTTGAAAATTAAAAGCTATTGTACCCAAGGATTGTAGCCATTGGACTCCTAGTACAACATCAGCACCTCCCATTGGAATGGAAAGCATTGGGCTAGTCAATACATATTCTCCCCTGGATAGCTTGATATCATGGCACTTTCTAGAGCAATTTATTGTTCCTCCATTTGCAATCATCACTTGACACTCTAGTGCTGGATATAGGAAGCAATTCAATTCTTTTGCTACCTTATAATGAATAAAATTGTGGGTACTTCCTGAATCAATCAACACTATTACCTTTTTCTTCTTGATTTGTCCTTCTATCTTTATGGTTTGAGGAGTGGTAATTCCTGCCAATGCATTACAAGATATAGTCGGATTTATTTCTTCTTCATCTAGGCTTTGTTCCTGGAGTATATCTTCTTCTTTTAACCTTTCTTTCTCCTTTTCCTTCTTGATATGTCCTTCTATCTTGAGAGTTTGAGGAGTGGTAATTCTTGCCAATGCTTTACAAGATATGGTATGATTCATTTCTTCTTTCTCTAGGGTGGGGTCCTGGCATATATCCTCTTCTTTTGATGATTCTTGATCCTTTTCCTCCTCCTCTTCATATTCTATGTAAAATAATTTTTCTCAACACACTTATGACCTTTAGTGCATTTGCTATCACAATTGTAACAAAGCCCTTTTTCTCTTTTTTCTTCCAATTGTTGTGGTGTAACCCTTGTAGGTTGTGGAAGGCTAGGAGAAACAACACTTCAATCTTCATAGATGTGAGGGGTAGAATTCATTGTTGCCATAATTTTACTTTCTAGTATGTCACAAAGCCATTTTACTCTTTCCAATTGTTGTGGTGTTGCTCTAAAGAAGGTGTTGCTCTTTGTATCCTCATAATGTGCTATCATTTCCTCTGTGAGAATTGACCACGTAACAAGTTGTTTACGAGAACAAAGCCCTTCATACCGTAAAAATTGATCTGGTTCTAAATATGAAGACGCAATACATACCTTTTTTAATAGTGGTACACCATGTAAATCAAAATATTGCTCCATCTAAAGTATCCAATTTATCGGATCCTTCCCATCAAACTTCTTCATCTTGGCTTTTCTTGATTTTAGGAGATCGATCTTGAAACGACTGTAACTCTGTACTTTCAGATCTTTAAGTTCTGCAATTGTGACCTACAGTAGCCCTTTGTGTTCTCTTTCCAATGCCACGAGTCTTACCCCAATTGGATTTTCCAATGAAGAGTTATGCCAAATCTTCCACAGTGACTTGATTATAGACCTTTCTAGAAGAGCGAACTTGTATGAAGTGCCACGTGTCACTATTTGGACCTTTGGCTATGAAAATATCTAGAAGAAACTACAGTCCATCCTCTTTCTATACCTTTTTGTGAAATTTCAATCCGATGCTCAAAGAGAAGGTTATGACGATTTTCCCTAGGTCACCTGTTTGGAATGTAATTCAGGAGTTTGCAAAAAGACCAACTTCCTCAGATCATATCTCCTCACATATAGTGCAAAACGTTCTGAAATTTTGACCTGAGATTTAGAAAAATGTCTTCTCAAATGGGTTTTTTTTTCAACTTCCGAAACGTTGCAGAAAAAAAGTTATAATGAAAATTACACGATGACCTGTTTGGAGCAGCGAAACCCTAGAATCCAAAGCTCTGATACCAAATGTTATGAAACTAGCTCAAGAAAAGATAGAAAAGATAGATCAACACCTTAGAATTCAGCCTCTTCGAGGGAGCAACCTCCTTTACATTACATAAATGAAAAATTATTCGATGCTACAAATGAAAATACCTCCTTTATATATATAGGAGTCTAAGGGGTCATTATATAATGAGAACCTACATAACAATAATAATGTAAGGGCACAATAATAACAATAGTGGGCTTCTATGGGGCACAATAGTAACAATATGGGCACTACATGGGTACATCAATATAATAAGGGGGTTGTACTAATAATAATAAGGGGTTACACTAGTAGTATAGGGGCCTAACAGAGTTGGCCATTCTAGAGGAGGACCTAGTCGAGGTATGCATCCACAAGCTAGCCACAAGGGTGCGTGACACTTGTACTGAGATGGCGCGGGTTCAGTTGAAGTTGATCCTACAAATTATAGAGTTACAGTTAAGGTCCCAACCTTCAACTCTACCAGAAGTGAAGGACTAGTGGGCCACCATTGTCGGAAAAGCAATAGCGGTGGTGAATAGTGCAATAGCAGACTGCACGCAATTTCTTTAGTAGTCATTTGAGGTCTTGACTAGCTTGCAGGAGGACCCCAATGTTCGGTGTCTAGAGATGAACCATGCGAGCTATAGTAGCACTCTGATGAGGTTAAGGTCATAGTGCGAACCGTCGCACTGACACAAAGGCTAGCGAAGCTACAAGAGGCCAAGTAATTGAAGGAAAAGGTGGATGTGGCGCTGCACAAGGAAGTAGTGATGAAGGTAAGATTGAAGCCTTGACTAGATGAGGCTTACATGGTGACAAGATCTATTGATGGCAAGCTTGCGACTCTTCAAGCAGTCCAACAAAATTTTCTTGCCAATAGCTCAGTAATAGTGACCAAGCAGATGGTCAAAGACGTGAAGCAAGCGACAACTCAATGCACTGCTAAGGTTGCAGTCATAAGGGTTGTGCTAGAAGGGATTCTCAAAAAGATCTTCGTGCCTACCAAGTGACTCAAGGGTGAGTCACGATGTTTGTGTTGGGGGCCTGTTGGGAACGGGATCCCGTAGGGATGGTTTTGGGGCTAAAAGCCCATGTTTTGGTCAAATTTTGTAATAAACTTTTAAATACTCCACATTTTGTGGTCATGGAGCCCAAAGGTGTCATGAGTCATAAAGGGTTTTCCACCCTTATTTTTGTAAAGTAAAGTTGGCTGTAAGCTAAAAAGAGCTAAGAAAGTAAGCTATAGATAGAGGAGATAAGTCTTAGAGAGTCATAGCTCTGAAGTAAGAAGCTAAGTAAGTAAGCTATAGATAGAGGAGATAAGTCTTAGAGAGTCATAGATCTGAAGTAAGAAGTCTAAGTTTTAGGTCATAGCATAGGTAGAGCCTCTGTAGCTGAGTGCGTAGAGGCCTAGGGTGGAAGTCCGCAGTTGAGTGTGTGGACCCCTGCAGTTGTGTGCGTAGTGTGGATAGGGTATGTAATCACTTGAAAGATATCAATAAAGAGAAGTATTCTACAAATTCTATGTCTTTGTTCCTATTAATGCATCTTGGCATGTTATGTATGAATTGCATTTATAATGCTTATATGATGCGTGAATGTATGTAAATACGTTGGTTAAGTGAAACGCAAGTAAGAACATCTATATACGCAGTGCTAACTATGGTTGTTTAACACGATAAGTAAGACACTTAGACTAGTTTTGGAATCTAAATGCCACGTTGCTTTAGCAGTGTGGAAGTACCTAAGCTGCAGGGTAGGGCTGCGCGAAGGTCAATGGTACCTTTTCACAGAGGTACAAAAGGGTGGGATAGAGGGCTAGTATAGCAAGCCCTAGAACTAAGTAACCTACACGACAGTGGGAATAGAAGGGATAATCCATCATCACGACCATCTAAGGGTGTGGAAACTTGGTTCCAAAATCCCCCCATACTGCTTTGGGTGAGACGTCGGTCCATGATTAACGGGCTGATGTCGAAAGGGCTAATAGTGTAGGGATTTATTTGGCTAAATAAGGTTGAACCTAGGTCAGGCCCCAACAAGCCAACACTACCATAGATTATAGTCTAAGTGCATGGATAATTCTTGAAGATAGTGAATTATTCTCACAATTCTAAAATGTTATGTAGATAGTTGAAATATCTTTAGGAAAATGCATTAGCTTGATATAAGATAGCTTGTTATAAATTCGCCTTAAACTTATCTCATGACAACGTGACCAAATGGAAACCATTGTCCTTGTTAACGAAGATACATCGATTAACAAAATTCATATTCAGCTGAACCACAACTCTAGATTCTCTAGCACCCTTTAGCCCAAAAGTCTAGCATCTCTACCCAATAAGTGTAACACATTCATGAAGGTTGCTCCTAATTACTATTAATAAAAAATTTCCCTTACAGCTGAATTGCATTGCAAAAATATACTATTAATTCAAAATTTCCCTTGCAGTTGGAATTTCATCACAAAAATATGCATAATTTTTATTGGTTACAACCCTAGAAATGGCAACCCTTAGTGTACATGGGACCATATCTAGGATAAGTATAGTGTATCCTACCATAGTGCAAAGTGAGAAACTCCTTTATGTAATCTTTTGAATGCTATGGGATTGACTCTCTCCATCAATTTTTTGGGACTATAACAACTAATGATTTATATCAATTTTTTTTTTTTCTTGAATGGATGCATCACCCTTTTGAATTTATTATGCATGATGTATCATTCCTATAGAAAATTATAGATAAGGATTCCTTTACCCATTTTGGGTATACAACTTCAACTTATATTGTATGATAAGCAGCCTCATGGCATGCCATTCATAAGGTAAAATAAACCACATCTTGTGAAGATTATTGGTGAGAACAATGCCTATCCAAATTCGAAATGTAAGCTCATTAGTTATCTATGTACTCCAATAATACCCATATATATAGCCATAAATAAGATATAGGGAAATAAAAATTATAAAGAAAAAAAAAAAAAAAAATTCATTCCTTAGAAGCTTCTTTTTAAGTCACCCAAATGAATTCAAATTATCTAGCATATCGCTCCTTTAATTATACATGTTGTAGAGCTTGGTAAGGAAAAGAAGGAGATGTATTCCATCTTTCCATCTTGGATAAAGAGCCTAGATATGAGAATATTCAGAGAGATTATTTACATCTAAGATTAATATCAAATAAACTAGAGGATTTGAATTAAAGGAGAAATGTACCAGTCACATGCCTTTCTCAATACATGCATGACTTTATTTGGCATACATTGAATTGGAGAGTAGAACAATAATTGATATCAAAAAATTTGAAGTTGCATAGATATATTGTGATGGTCGATTTTATACTTGTGAATTTGCATTGGATATGTATAATAGGGTATTTCTTTTTCCACTACCAACTCATGGTAGGAAAATGGTTATCACACAAACAATAACCAGCAAGAGGCCAAATAAAAACATTGGAGAGTCACAAGTTCTATCTACTTGGACCTTCCAATCTAAGTTTAGATATTTATACTATTATGCTATTGAAACTTGAATATGAATGGTTACAATCTTAATTGATGATAAAACTATCATTTGCATGTTATGAATTGAAGTAAATAGACCTGCTAAAGGAATTTGATGATTTCCTATTATGTATGTTAGTGTAAAATTAAATGAATGAATTCAAGCATGAAATGAAGGATTTAAAATTTTTGCACCTTATATTTATAGGTAAGTCTCAAATGATGTTGTAGTTGAATCCTGAATGCATGAAGTGAATTAATTATATTTTTTTGTAGATCAAGGTTGAAAGGGCTTAAGTTGAAATATTGGCATATTCAAGATTTGATGGGTTTAGTTATGGTTTCTAGTATAATTGGAAAATTTAAATTCCATTAGTTTATTTGATGTTGTAAGCGAGATATGATATCACATGTAGGCAATGATATTTTTGAATATTTCTTTCAAAACAACTCCCCCTCGTCAGTGTTGTGATGGCAGTTAACTATGACTCGTTGACCATATGACAAAAAATATTACAAGTATTAACATTGACAATATAACACATTCATTGTAGCAAATCACTTATAGTTGATCTACCGACTCTAGTTTTTCTGTCACTCTTTGGATTCCCAATTTTGGTGATGTTAGTAGATCAACATTAATGTCTGTCAGTCTTCCAATAAAATGTTTCATTGAAGTATGTATACTTTCAGTGGTAGACTAACCACAGACATTATCGATCATGTGGCACCATAAGAATCCTACTTTAATATGATACAATTTTCGATAGTTATTGCCAATCATGCGACACCATAGAACTCCTACTTCAATATGAGACCATTTTCCAATCCAAAATCATAAAGTCTTAATGATGAAAAGTATGTTACATTGTCAAAAATAAGTGAAGCAGGAACATTGAACCTGGAAATGACGTTTCGATGAAGAAAGCTGATGAATTCTTGATCATTCACCTGTTTGAGATGAACTTCTTTTGTCCACCACATAAAGTAATCTGTGGAAATTAGGATGTAGTAGTGATGGTTTGATGTGTGTAGGAAAATTTCCACAATAATGTCCAAGCCCCACTATTGAAAAGGTTCTTCCACTGCAATTGGTTTCAGTGGGGTGACTGATTTCTTGTTTCTTCCAGCACACCTTTGATAGACCGGACACTTGTAGGAATAAGCATGAGAATCTCTAAATAATGTAGGCCAGTAAAAGATGGCCCACATAAAGTTATGCATTATAGTGTTTCCTGTAAATTGTCCCTCGACTAGTCCATCATGGAGGTCATGCATTACCTTTTCTTAATCATGTGCTTCCAAACACCTGAGCAGTACTCCATTGTGGTGCTTTCTGAGCAACACCCCTTGCATTAAATGATAGGATAATGCTTTAATATTGAGTTCCCTCTTCTTTCATGCGGAAACAAGGGAGGGAAATGTGTCATGCTCAAGGTATTAGTGCACATCAGTGTACCAATAGTTTATGATTGTAGTGAGGGAAGCTCACTCAATGTTCTACATCTCTTCGCTCCCATCCTGAAAGCTCTTCTTCTTCCTTCTTCGCATTTACTACTTCTATTGCTAAGCAAAACATACCATGGCCCTTGATAGTGTGAATTGGCTTGATTTATAGATGTACTCTTGTAACCTAGTCATCCAGTTCACTCTCCTTTCATGCATCTCTTATTGAACAAGCAATGATGTAACTGTTGGGTGTGGGAGTAAGATAACACAATGATTTTTCAATATATAGGGTCAAAAATTCTTTACCGCCTTGTATACTACATAAGCATGTTTGTCCACGACTAGATAGTTAAGCTCTGGTCCTTTTAGACTTGTGCTCATAAAGGATATAAGCCGCTCACTATTCAATTCATCCTTTTGAGTGAGTACAACAACCAGAGAGGTATCAAATGTGAAATTTTACAGAAAGAAATATTTATTGAATTCTGGGCTATACAATGCGGGTGCTTCTATTATATCCTGGCTAATAAGAGAAAACATGTCATTTTCCATTTTTTTGCATTTGTAGACTGTGTCCCTCTTATCTATATCCTACATTGGTTTGACAATTTGGGCATAGTTAGAGATGAATATGCAACCAAAATTTATTTTCCACAAGAAAGACTCTATGGCCTTCTTGTTTAGTAGAAAGGGAATCTGCATGATTGTCTTGGCCCTATTTGGGTCGACCTTAATCCCACTCTTAGATATGATGTGGCCCAAGAGATTACCCTTACACACTGCGAAGATACATTTCTTGGGATTTAAGGATATCCCTTACTTGTGACATTGCTCAAAATTCTTCTTTAAGTGGCATCTGTGGTCTGACCTTTGTTTGGAGAACATTTTTACATAATCAAGATAAACCACTACGCTCTGCCCAATGAGCATGTAGAAAGTGATGTCCATAGCATGTTGGAATGTTGCACCAATGTTGAGTAGCCCAAACAAAATTTTTCTGGATGTGAACATGCCACACTTCATTCAGAATGTGGTCTTAAGTCTGTTAAGCTTCGCAAAAACTAAAACCTAGTTTTATCTCAAATATCCATCTAACAGAGAAAACATTTTAGAACCTAATAATATTTGCAATATTTGTTCCATGGACAACATGGTGTAGATTTCCTTGTCCAAGGTGTGGTTGAGATTTTGGAAATCTACAAACAAGAAAATTTCCCTAGACTTCTTCCTTACTGGGACCAAATTTTACACCCACGTTGAGTGCCGCGCTCTGCATATGATAAACAAATCTAACAATTTTCTCAAAATTTTCTAAATAAGAGGCTCAAATGTTGGATTTACTTTCCTTGGCTTCTATTGGAATGGCTTGGTCCCTTCCTTGATCTGCATCACATGCTCGATGATTCGCATGTCATATGTCTTGAGTTTATCATATGTCCACATGAACACATAACAATACTACCTAAATAAGCGAATCATTAGGGGGATTTTGAGGTCTAAAATGGGCCTCCTAAGAAAAATGTACAACCAAAATAAAATTTATAAGAACCAATAGGGTTCAATATGATGATGTCAACCATGCGGGATGATTCACCCTTTTTGGAGTAAAAAAGTAGAAAGATTAAAAAATAATAAAATAAGAAAACTACATTTTCAAATAATATTTTTAGCTTATCTCCCTAAGGCTTTGCTAAAATTTTGACTGAGAGAAATCATTGGATGCAAAATTTAATTCCTCATACAAGGAGTACCCATATTAGCTACTTTTGATGGACCTTGCTGCAAGAAAAATGAGAAATACATGAAAAAATGTGATTGCAATCACGTTTTTCATGTATTTCTCATTTTCATGTAGCGGGGTCCACTAAAAGTATGCAACATGGGTGCTCCTTGGATGAGGAATCAAATTATGCATCCAATGAGTGTTTCCACTCAAAATTTGAGTAAAACCATAGGAAGATAGGTTGAAAATATGAGTTGAAAAAATAGTTTTTTCTTTTTGCCTTCTAAAATTTGATGATGTAATCTAAACTTATTTAATTATTTCCACTATTATTTTATAATTTCCTTAGGAGGCCCATTTTAGACCTCAAAACTCCCCTAATGAAAGGTTTTCCACTCTTGTGGTGTGCAGTGAGTACCGATATTGACATATTTCGGATCCTTATCTATTCCCAAGTTCATTTGCTCTTGTGACAAAGTGGAAATACATGTATTAGTCTTTTCAGGTCCCCAGAAGAAATTATGTGGGTCATGAAAATTTTCCATTGATACCACAATGTTGTGGATGAGGTTTCCTTTTCTTGCACTAGCTGCATTCTACAATGCCTCTTCGTGCTCGTCCTCATTGATCGCTACTTCTTTAAATACATCAGTGTTTTCCATGAAGCACAATATCTTCTGGTCATCATAAAAAATGTGTAAATTAGTGATATTGATAGGGGGAAAAGAATTATAAATAATTTCAACACAAAAACCATCCCTTAATGGTGACAACCAAGCAACATCATTTGCTAATGCATCTGCAGTTACATTACACATTCTAGGAATAGAAATGATATTGAAAGTATGGAAATGTGAAATAAGATGCCATACCTCTTGTTGATAACTTCTAAGATGTGATGACACACAATGTATGATGTTGCATACCTATCATACCACAAATTCTGAGTCACATGCCACTTTCAAGATGGCAACATTGAGGTCACTAGATTTTGCAAGCCCAAGATGAGTGCTTCATACTTTGCAGTGTTGTCCATACACTTAAATTCCAAGCAGTTAGAGATCAAATGATTTATCAGTAGCGGCTCTATTAAAATGCAACCAACTCTAGAGCCCTCCTACATTTTGGAACCATGAAGTACATAGTCCAAATATCATATGTACAACGACTAGGAACCACACTATTATTACTACAATTACTGCTAACTGTAAAAAGGTTCATTATTACCAATTGGGCAAGGAAGAAGATCCAACTGTGTATTTGGTGTGATTGAGGATGGTTGTGCAAGATAACACCTTATTTGAGTTTCAAGGATGAAAATGCCAAAAAGTGATTTTGCAAAAGTCATCAGTTCATTATGTATGTCCAAGGGAGTGACAATGTGTTTCATATATCTCTTTGATTATACCTAGATATGATTATATTTTCCCCTATACAAAAGCCATAGATGTGACCAGTCTGTGGAAAAGTATCCTTGTAGGTTATTAAGCCAGTATCTTCTCAACAAAACTTCATATGTGTCCTGAATTTCCATAATCACTATATTGATGCATTGGTGGACTCGTCCATCAGATGATAAGCAGATGATGACATATATGAGTTCACTGATTTCCTGGCCATGATTCTTGTCGAGATGAATAGTCAGTGTGTATGTTTTTTCCCATTTATCATTAATTTTATTGGAACTAGATAATGGAATTACATTCATCGATGCACCAGAATCAACCAAGAAATTGTGTACATTGAAATTGAAGATTTTGAAAGTTAACAAGAAAGGTGGGAAGATTATATTTGCATTCATTGTTAGAGCATTAATGAAAGATTTGAGAGAACCAACAAACTTACTAGATCCCTTGTCTGAAGAGGTAGAATTAACTATAGAGGTCTGACCAAGTGCTCATATGACGATGCCCTCTTGGCTCATGATATTTGTTAATTCAAACATTGAAATATTTGCACAAACCTTCTTCATGTCATCAACTATTTTGTAGTCCACAACGGGAAGAATAGCTTAGGTGTCTGGTGATGTAACTTAGTTTGTGATTTCTGGAGTGATGGTTATGTTCTTACTGCTGACAGAATAATTTTTCACTGAGACTATTTTCTTAGACTTTCTCTCAGTGTTCTTTGTTGAGTTAGCTGATGGGTTGATTTTCCTTAACAATTTTTCTTTAAGTTTCTACTTCGACAACTCAATTGTAGTGGCCGAACCTTGGTTTCTCAAGTTGTACTGGTTGGTATCCTTTTGGACTAGACCATCACTTGGGTAATGGTTATCAGTAGTACTCTTTTGGGATGTGAGTATACAATTAAACATGTTCACTGAATGCCCGGCTCTTCAAGAGTCGAAAATATTATCCCTGTGGAGGTGTTATTGTTCTTCTTTGGAGAATACAGAAGACTGATTACTCCTTGGATCAATCCAAAAAATTTTGCAAATTGATGGGTTATAGGGTGGATGGCCTGAATCTGATCATATAAATTTTCACATTCAGGCTTGGGCTTAGAAGAGTCACCAAATTCAGATGCATGAGTAGGGGAGGTGAAATGAATGTTTCTCCCTTAACCAAAAAATGGAATGATGGGGTCAGTGGTCTTATCAGCCATAAAATATTGGCTGCCCTCCTTCTAGTGCCAAAAATTTTTATGGTTATGGACCCATCAACATTCAGGGGATCTCCTTGGTATGAGGTCCCAATTAGACCTCACACCATTTTGTGCAGGAGGTCCATCTAGTATAAAGGTCTGGTTTCCAAAGCCTTAAAGATATTCCTTGGCTCTAGCTATTAGCATGAGAGAGGGTTGCAATGGCATCTTCGAAGAGCAAGGGGGTGTGCCTGGTGAGTGCTCAGTTGAAATTATGTCAAGGTTCTTCTCCTGCAGGGGGGCTGTTGGGCACAACCCAACTTGGTCCAAGTTTTGGGTGAAATACTCCACATTCTGAGAAGTGGAGCATGCGGAGCCGATGAAGTTATATTCATCTATCGGTGTTTTAAGGGGTTTAGGGTGGGTCAAAGCCCCTTATTTTGTAACGGGTATTGAGTTTTAGTCATTGTTTTGTCGGATCCATAGTATGTGGACCATTGTTTTGTAGTATCGAGACCTATATAAGGATATGTAATAATTTGTCGAAAGAAATAGAAAAACTAAGCATAGATTGTTCATATTCTCTGTCTTGAGCCTATATATCTAGGGAAGGCTCTGCAAATGAGTGCACAGAGGCCTTGAAGAGTATGTAGATAAGTGTGTAGAACACCTACAACAAGGTGTGCAAGTCAGGGAAGAGCATGTATTGAATATCCTTATTAATAAAGAAAAAGTTTTGGCTAAGTATTTTGTACCTTTCTGTATTCATTCTCTATTGTTATTAGTATCGTTATGCACATTGTTTACTAAATTATACGAAAGAATACATGCTATGATATTTTTTGTTATGTTTATGTGATAAGTACTAATCTATAAGATCAATCATCAACATGAAGTTATTCACATATGCGAAGTTGTAGAAAGATATAATAAATAAGTGAACACATGGATGCACATATCCCTCTAGTTGTAGAAGCCAAGTTCTGCAACATCCCATAACCGATTCAGGTGAGATTGTGATATGCTTGCAGGTTGTTTCCGAAAGGGCCAGTGGTTGAGGGTTTTATTAGTGCGTAGCACACTCTGAACCTGGATCAAGCCCCCTTAAACTAACAAATGGTTATGTTTCCAGGAATGAGATATACTTAAGGGATATGTTTTAATGTCTGTTGAAGAAAGATATCTAGGAGTGGGTTGAACAGAAAGAAAGAGAATTTGCAGAAAAAGAGAATAGAAACCCTTGATTATCAGATGAAGACTGGTTGCAGAAGTATTTATTTGAAGAGAAATACAAAATATTCTTTGGTTTGTTCCACATTGAATTGTATGAGTGAGTATCTAATTTGACCGAGCATAAGACTTTTTTTCAAGAACGATGAACCTAAGGAGTCGAATCTTGAATTGATACAGCCAATCAAGAACAAAAATATCTCTAGGGCTAGTTATTTCTAGATCAATAGGATTTTGAGAGGATTTATCACCAAGTTCATGATAGATGTGATCATGTCCTATAGTGAAGCTGAACAAATATTTTTCAAAGGACCACAAGATAAGTTCTTAATATATTTTAATCTCTAGATTAAGATGTTATTGTGTGAAAAGGGGTTTATGTGAATGGAGTCAGATTAATGTATGGATGAACAGGAAAGAAGACTAAATGAGGTTCTACGTGAAGTGGAAAATGATAAATAATAGATTTGAAGATTTTATTGAAACTGGTTACAACCCCTTTTTAGGAGATTCTAAGAGTGAGGAAGAAACAAGTAACCCTACAACCCCACAACATTCCTCCGCCTGTCCTGAAGATACGTCGAAGTTACGAGTTGAGAAGAATCCGAGTGTCTTTTGGATTACTCATCCATCCACTCTACTTACACCCCATACCCCTCCCCATAATTCCCCTACACCCCCACCCCCTCCCCCTCCACCTAGCCCCATGAAAAGGAGAATGGTCGATGACATTAATTTGCCTATTTTTAAAGAACTAGGATCAAAGGATCTTGATCAATTTTGGTTTGTAGTTGATGCATTATGGACATCGAGAGAAACCGACAGTGATGATGTAAATAATGCACAACTCATCATGTCACTTTCAAAAAGAGTGCTAACCTAGTATATGAATTACTTTGTGACTAACCCGACTGCTTCACAGGATGAAACTAAGAAAGCATTGGTAATTGAATTGAACAAGCTGAAATTAGAATCACAGTGTGTCATAGAGCTAAAATAGATCAAACAAACATCAACTGAATCTGTGTGGGAGTTGGATCAACGATTCAAGGTGTTGATGGGCCAAGTAAGCTTTAATATACCCTGAGAACAACATAAAGAATGGTTCATAGCTACCCTGCTACGACATATTAGGTTACGCTTGACACAACAAAGGATTGTGACTCAAGCTAATGCATTAGAGATTGTGATGAAGATGGAAGCTTCACCGATTAGGGACACTCATGCAAGAGTACAGAAGACACAAAGTCGATTAGCCAATCTGACCTTGGAATTGTAGGACCTCAAGAAAGGTAAAGACACCAGATTAGAATTATGGTGTACAAAAGGCCAAGAAGAGGGTCATTATAAGGATCAATGCCCTGTGATCAGATATTATTCGACAAGTGGAGTGCCTCATCAAGTAAACCCAGGTCTATGGTGCAGGATTTGTAGAATGATAAGCCAACATTGCTCTAAATATTTCTACATATTACAGAAGTACGTACAGACCCAAAATAAACTGTTTTGTAACTTTTGTAGGTCAATAGGTCATGATGAGAGAAATTGTTGAAGTTATGACTTAATTATTGAGCGCACTATTGATACTTATAAACTACAACATGAGGGACATAGACATCAGGAGCCAAGCCATCATGTTGTTTGAGGAGGATTTCGAGGACAAGGATGAGGAGGCAGAGGAGGAGCTGGTCGAGGATGTGGCCAGATTATCTGTTACAACTGTGGACAGGATTGACACTTTGCAAGAGACTATCAGAACCCCAAAATAACCTACAGTTATTGTATGTCTTTTGATCATGTGATAAAAGAATGCCCTGTCCTTATTTTGAATATGCAGGAGAAAAGAAACGTTTAGCCTGCAACAAATATCCAAATGATGACCAATGATCCAAGGGAGGATCAACTATGCATCGACATTGTAGCAAGAAGCTGAGCTGCAATTGGAAATCATAAAGCTAATGGAAAAAAGGAAGTTGAAGCTGCATGGGTAAGGAGAACTACTGAAAAGGCTCCTTAATTTGATATCTTGAAGGAAAATAAAGTATTCATGGAGGTGAGGTGAAGCTTTATGGATGATGGAGCCTCAACCTCTATTGTGCATCCAACTCAGAAGGATAACTACGAGATAATACCGACATAAGGTGTGGATCCAAATATTTTGAAGTCTTTTCTATAGACTTGTATGAAGTTATTGAGAAATCATCAGGTTGTAGAGGGATTGCAGGAATTAATAAACTGTTGTGCTCCTAAAGAGGTACCGTAGATTGAGATGCACATAGTGAATAATATGCATAGACACAAGAAGAAAACTAGAAAGAAAATGATGTTTACAACACAGATTGGGGAATACAACATGGGTCAAGCTATCTTGGATCTAGGATTTGATGTTAATGTCTTACTAAAGAAAACTTGGGAATTGATGGGTAAGACAAAGTTGCAACCGTCAACTATTTGGCTGAAGATGGTGAATCAAAAAAATATCATCCCTCTAGGAAGATTGTTAGGTATCACGGTAGAAATTAATGGAGTTCACACTACCACTGATTTCATAGTGATTGAGATTGTGTATGATAGAAATCCCTACCCCACGTTTCTTGGATTGGATTAGGCATTTGATAGCATGGCTATAATTAACTTAAAGAAAAGGAAAATGATATTTGAAAGCAATAATATGAGAGTTATTGTGCCATTAGATCCATCAGAGGGAGTGAGATATACTGAACCTATCAGAGAATAATATAGCATGAACGACATCGAAAACAATTATCAGATAACTGCAAAAGAAGAAGAATGGATTAACCCTAGTGCAGATGGAAAACTGACTTGGGAACAAGATAGTCCCCACACTTTAGATTTAGAAGAAAATTGGAAAAATTGCAGAACATGTTGCATCAAGTGTCTACAAGGTGATGTACAGGGATCACTAAAGTAGTGTGATGTATGACAACTAAGGTACATGGTTTTCCTTTATATGATGGTTTGTGTGATCTAAATACTTTCTTTAGAGGTTATGAAAGATGGGTATCTGAATGTTAGATATTGTTAAGTTTGGATCAAGCACTGAGGGCTACTCCCACTAGATGGGTGGGTACTCATAAGAACAATATAGGATATTGGACAAAATGTGGAAGGTGGATGTGGATAAGAATTGGTAAAGTAGAAACAGAGCTCGTAGACAAGAATTATGGCCATAATGATCCTAGAGACCACATATAGCTCTGTACGGTATGTTGGGGAGAAATTCCACAAAAATAATGGGTGCATATAATGAAGCCTAATATAATGAATCCATTGAATATGAGGTAGGTGAATATAACGTCAGAGGCTGAATCGAACTATGCAACAATAGGAGATTATTGGGGTGAAGACATAGTTAGAAAGATAGCATATCTCTTGCATGAATATCAGGAGTTGTTCCCTGTTAAGTTTTCTGATATGAAAGGCATATTAGGAGATTTGGGAGTCATGGGGATTCCTCTGAGGCCAAATGTGAAGCCTGACAAGTAGAGACCTTAGAGACTAAATCCAAAATACAAGGAGAAGGTGGAAGAAGAATTAGACAAAATGTTAATAGCTTGGATAATTGAACTTGTCCAAGAGTCTGAATGGGTAATTCCCATGGTGGTTCAGGAAAATAAGGAAAAAGGGGAAATTGAATGGTGCATGCCTACATGACCCCTTCCTTACACCATTTAAAGATGAAGTATTGGACAATGTAGGAGGACAGGAGGTCTATTCTTTCACATATGGTTTTTAGGATACCATAAGATTAGAATTGCTTCGGAAGATAGACATAAAACAACTTTTGTGATATATTGGGGCTCTTATCAATACACGGTGATTCCTTTTGGATTTAAGAATGCATATTCTATATTTTCCAAAGTTGTAATTTTTGCCTTCAAGGAAAATATACACAAGTTTCTTAAAGCATACTTCATCAATCGGACAATATTTGGTCTATTAAAGAATCATGTGGAAAGCTTAAGGTTGATGCTAGATGTGTGGAGGAAGCAACATATCTCATTGAACTTGAAAAAGTGAATCTCTTGTGCACCATTTTGTATACTATTGGGACATGTAGTTTGTAAACAATAGTTAATGGTGGATCCCGCTAAGATCATAGTTATTGTGAACCTGCCAGCACCAAAAATAGTGAGACAACTATGCACCACAATGGGATACACTAGCTACTAATGAAAATTTATAAAGGGGTACGCACAGAAAACTGCACAGATGGATAAATTGCTAAAGAAATATGTGACTTTTGAATGGAATTAAGAGTGCCAGAAGAGCCCGGATTTAATGAAAGAGAATACGGTAAGTGCACTTATTTTAGTTTTCTTGGACTAGAAGGAGTTCCATGTACATGTTGATGCATCTTGCATAGAATTGGGTGTGTAGTGCTACCAAAACTAGGAGAAATGGAAATTGATCGTACCATAGAATTTGCAAGTTGGAAATTGTTCAATGTGAAAAATAACTATATCAAAAAGGAAAGAGAGGGATTATCTGTGGTGTATACATTACAAAATTTTAGACACAGTTTGTTGGGGGTGCATTTTAGAATGTTCATCGATCACTTCGTGCTAAAATATTTGGTGAATAAGTCTGTTTTAGGAGGAAATATCTGTTGATGGTTGTTATTATTCCAGGAATATGACTTCAAAGTTATAGTAAAGCCAAGGAAATTAAAAACTAGATCTGATCATCTATCAAGAATAAAGATAGGAGAAGAACCCACAAATATCAAAGATAATTGTCCTGATGCACAACTATTCGCAATTAGAGGCATAGATGATCACTTCACAGATATTATTTCATTTCTAACCATAGGAATGGTGCTTGTAGAGTACACCGTGAAGCAAAATAAGGAGTTGGTCATTCAAGTGGCTGATTTTTCGTTGATTGCTTGAAACTTATACAAAATGGGAGTAGATGAAGTAATGCGCAGATACATCCATGAACATGAATGACAGAATATTCTGACATAAGCTCATGGAGGAGTCACAGGGGGGCATTATGCAAGAAAGTCCACTGCGTAGAAAATCTTGATAGCTGGGTTGTTGTAGCCCACATTACATAAGGATCCAAAGTATTTTTTTCAAGCATGCGATGTATGTCAAAGAATAGGAAATTCATCTAGAAGAGATGAGATGCCACTAGTGAAACAGGTAACTTTGTAGGATTTTGAAAAATGGATGATTAACTTTGCTGGACCTATCAGTCTACCAAGAAAGAAGACTAGTGCAAGGTATATAATCATTGCAACTGATAATTTGATAAGATGGGCTGAGGCACAACCAGCTAAGGATTAAGGTGTAGAAACTATTGTGAATCATCTTTGAATATATACTTTCCAATTTTGACTATCTAAAGATATTGATGAGTGACCAAGGCATATATTTCTTGAACAAAACCATTGAAGTACTAACTGAGGAAATTTAGGCTTTTCACTAGAAGATCACTCCTTATTCCTTAGGAAAACGGAATAGTGGAAGATTTCAATAATATTATAGAGAATGCACTGACCAAGGTATGCAATGTGGACATAGATGACTGGGATTTAACAATTTCAATGGTGTTGTGGGCATATAGAACAACATGCAAGAAATTGACAGGGTAGACATCGTTTAGGTTGGTATATGGACAAGAGGCAGTTATGCCTATGGAATACATTGTGCCAAGTTTGAGAAATGAAGTTATCATAGAAATGGTAGACCCTGACACTATGAAGGAAATAATTTCGTAGATACTAGCTCTAGAAGAACACATGCTCATAGCACATTTCAATCAGCAAGTATAGAAAGTAATGGAGAGAGACTTTCATGATAGGCGTATCAAGAAGAAGAGATTTTGGGAAGGAGATATTGCATTATTATATGACAGAAAATTCACAAAGTTCATAGGAAAAATTAAAACACATTAGTTAGGAAAATATATCATCAAGCACATTTTTGATAGTGGTGTAGTTAAGGTCACGAACTTGAATGGTCAGTTGATTCCAGGACGAGTGAATGGTAGCAGATTGAATATATACAGGGACAACTTTGTCCCTGGATCTTTGCACTAAAAACTGAAGGGAAGGAAGTCTTAGTGCCACCTGCAGTTGAAAGTGGGCATGCGGCTGTAAAATTTTCTATAGAAAGGGACTTTGTCGAAGGAATATTACTACGTGATACTCAGAACTATGACGAAGTCCAAATGAGTTGAGACAAAGAAAAGGTGACTGCGCTATGAGGGAAGGTTCGTCAAAGTTGGCCAGAAATATGACCGTTGAAAGGAAAAATATACCATTAAAAGGAAATTGTTGTTAAGGGACATGGGAAAAGAGAATTTATGAAGCACATCTTGTTGTATCTCACCACATACCTACATTAAATGAGAAAATATTGGAGGAATCATGAGGCTAGAATTAAAATTTATTATAAAAACCATATCCTGCGCCACATTTGAGACTTTGCTATCTAGAGAAGTTGAGAAATTGCATAGAAGAGAGCTATTGTATGTCTAAAAGGAGTTTTAAGGAACATGTTGGTATATTTTTAGATAAAGCATTAGTGGGTATTATGGAGGCACAAGGGGAAAAGGTACCTATGTCCCCAAGGTGCCATAAGTCGCTAAGAAAGAAGGTACCTAGAGAACCACAACCATAGAAGAAGCAAGACAAAAGACCAACTGAGGTTTTGAGGGCAGAACTCAAGACATCCCTGAAGAAGAAAACAAATATGTAAGTTCACACGAAGAACAAAGAAGATAATGGGAAGAAGTGGATGCACAAAGGAAAGAAATCAATACAATAGAAGATGCCTCAATAGATCAGTGATAATGA
This sequence comes from Pinus taeda, assembly GCA_000404065.3. Taxonomy (NCBI): domain Eukaryota; kingdom Viridiplantae; phylum Streptophyta; class Pinopsida; order Pinales; family Pinaceae; genus Pinus; species Pinus taeda. The sequence goes on from APFE030515161.1 coordinate 47,885, forward strand.
AGAGGATGCCAAATTTCAACACATGCAGAGAGAGGACGAAGAGATTCTCATTGTGATCCCAACTTACATGCCACCAAGAAAACCAAATTCCAAGTGAATTAAGGATCCCAAGGATGGAAATTTGGATATCTTCACTTCATTGCTCTGAGAGGAAGTGTCGTTTGAGGGCGAAGTGTTGGGGAGGATCCCCCAACTAAATATGGAAGACTGGGACTTTAAGAATCCAATAAAATATCCTCAATTTTAATCTAGTAGATATATGAATTAGGTTCGGTACCCAGAAAGTGGAGTTAGGAGGTTGGAGCCATTCCCATGAGCTACATGAGTGGGAGCAGCAAACCTTGGTGATGACCATGTAGATGGAAAGGGAGAAATATGCACTGAGGAAGAAGTTAGAGGAGGTGGCTAGGAAAAGAGACGAAGCATATCAACAACAAGAATAGTTGGAAAAAGCCATTGAAGAAAGTTGCAGCACAGTCCTGGATGTGAAGGTTGGTGAGGAGGAACCACCAACAGAGAAGGTCGCGAAGCTCATCCTCGAGATCAAGGATTCAAAGAATAAATTGGTGAAGATAAATTTAGAGTAAGAAGTGCAAATATCATAGCCGTAAATAAGGTTGTAGCCTACCACACCACTAGAAGTGCAGGAGCAGAGGTAGAAATACTTAAAGGCCACACTGAAAAGCATATCCGACACAGTGGCAAATACATGTTATGTTGTTTTATGTTATGTCTATGTGATAAGTAACAATCTGTAATATTAATAATCAACGTGAGTCATTCACGTATGAAAATTTGTAGGTAGATATAAGACATAAGTTAAAACACTGACACAATAACATTCATATCCCTATGGTTGTAGAAACCTATTTTTGCAACCTCTGATAAGTTCTTTGGGTGAGACTGCGATGTACTTGCAGGTCCTTTCTGAAAGGGATAGTGGTTAAGGTTTTTATTAGTGCACAACACACTCTAAAACTGGGTCAATCCCTCTTCAACCACTGGGGGGCGAGAAAAGAGAGCCTCTAAGTGAGAGGTAATAGTACCACCCAAGAAGAGAGGCACATGAACTAGAAATATCCTTCTGACACCAAGTGGAATAGTCAATAGGGGATGGGATGGTCATTATAACAAACAAACAAAGAAATTATTGTCTAATATCCCACGAAATAGTTCACAAGGATGGGACAAAAATAAAAAAAAATTACAACACATTATCAATAAGGTAAGTATTAAAATCATAGAAATAGTTCAACTATCTTAGCACATGTGAAAGAAAACATGAAATACAAACATCCACAGAATAGTCTTACAAATGTTCTTATTCAATGCATGGATAAAGTGCTAGCCATTGAAGGATTCTATTATTAAGTAAAATTTCCATGACACACGTTTACAATTTACATCACTAGCCCAAATAGTGGGACATTGGAGCCACTCCTTTCTCCTCAAAGAACTAGTTGATCTCTCTAATGCCTTGCGGGAAGAGCCAAGGTGAAAATTCCTTCGCTCGTAGAATGAGGGAGTATATATAACCAAGGCCGAATCTCGAACTACCCTCATGATTGTTTGACTTCCTATGAATTTTCAACTTACATGACCCTTTACATTCCATGTGTGTCCTTTGGACTTCCACTTTGCAATACATTTGACTACAATATACATGGTCCACAATAGTGATGTGGCATATGACCACTCATGGCATGATATGACATGACAGTAATGACAGGGACTGCTTGATAATGTGGCAATGTCAAGTCATTTTTGCTTCTAAGTGTTTGATGTCTTCTTGGATATGATTACTCTTCACCTCTGCATGGCTTGGTGATGCGGAATATTCAATGATCTTTAGTCTTTGATGGTGGTCGCAAACTTGTGTCCCTTTGATTTCTCTTGATTAATCAATGTGTAAGTTCAGGTACAAGAGAGTCTTTAGGCATGATTCTCTCCTTATTCTCCTTCTCCATCATCTTTTCATGACATGATAGTGTACCTATTCCAACAATTCACTCACAACGAGACAAAATCAACCGGAAAACCCCCTAGTCTAAGATCATGCATTTTGATCCATTAAGTGAGCCTAGGAAAAATGACAGGCTATTAGGAGGGGCTCACTTAATGTGCATTACATAGTTACATTAGTCAGGGGGAGAGCTTGAGCTTAGAGACTACATAGTGTGTAGCTTAGGGAGGCTTGAAGGACAAAATTGCACATTTTTTGGTGACAGTGGGGCTTGGTTGAGGGAAAGGACACTGGGAAATCCAAATGCACAATATTGGATGTCAAGGGAGGCTCAAATTCTACGCATTGCATAATTCTAGTATCCATGGGAAAATATTGAGGGTTGAAGATGCGAAATGCATAGTTCAAGGAATGTTGGGAAAAATAATTGCGCAATTTTGGGGGTCAAGGTCGGGAGTTGAGCATAAGAATTCCAGAGTGCAACATCCCTGAGAGAGAGGGAATACATATTTCTTAGCTCCTAGTATCAAGTTCACAACTTAGAGGGCTGATACTACGCAGTGTATAACTTAGTTGGGGCTCGATGAAGCTAAGTTGCTTGGTTGGGAAGATTTTCTGAAAATGTCTAAGTGTGGGATTGGAAATGAATTGTGATGAACCTTGACAGTGATCACACACTTAGCATACGTTGAAAACATGACAACATATATCATCAGAACACATGATCAAATAATTTTCCTCCGTTTGACTGCCTTATGACAAAATACAATAAGTGTGACACTTAAGATAGGCTTTAGGACGACCGTGACAACTCTTGTACGAAAATGCTCAAGACTTTTTTATGGATTCGAAATATGTTTACATGGTTTGGAAAACTCATATACACAAAGACCAACCTTTAAAACCATCAGAATAGGCTTGCAAACATTCGACAACAACCTAACATGTCAAAAGACGACAGTTAATACAACATGCAAAAGGGACCAAAACAATGCAAGAAAGTTCATGAAGTGAGCTCTAGTGTTTTGCAAAACAATGTAAACAACCCAGGAAGGCACCAAAATTAAGTGTAAGCTAAAATTTTGGAGGGTGTTGTAGTAACCACAACAATTGGTGACACAATGGTTGAACTCCAGCTTATCTATCTTGGTTAACTTCTTATGCTGCGGGCCTTGGCTCTTCATGGAGTATTGATTCATGGTATATAATACTTTGGCCTTATCACTTACCCCACGAACATACATGGTCCCATATATATCTTCTCAGTTGAACATAACATAACATTCAACATAATATCAATGTTTCGAGTTGGAAAGGGTGTTGTAGCCTGGGAGCTTAAGATTTTCAGAGTATAATTTTTCATCCCTGGTGTTGCTCCACTACCAACAAGCTTGGACAGTACCCCAATGGAGTGACACAAGAACACAAACATTTCTCCACAGCCACCAAGCTTGGAAATTACCCTGGTGGAGTTGCTTGCTTTGCCTCTCTACATAGGAATCGTTTCTCTTCTATCACCTTTATTTATGTATTTAACGAGAATTATGCATTGACACTTATTTATTTTGGGGTGGAAGAGGGATCCCAACTTATTGAGTGCAGAAGAGGTTGTTCCTTTAGAGAAGCATATAGAGACCTCTAATTTAGGTTTGCTAGTTTAGATTTTTCCTCTTCTCCATTTCTACTACTTGGATAATCTTGAGAAAAAAGAAAAAAAACCTTGTATAGGCATGAGGTTTCTGGACTAGACATGAGTTCATGGTTGGACCAAAACTCTCCTTACAGACAGATCATATTTTTCATCAGAATTTCATTTTCCAAAAGGTGTAACTAATAGAAGGAAGATAGACAAAAGGATAGCCAAATGTTTAAGTGTTACAAACTTATTTATAGTTTATCCACACACATACTAAGAAGCCACAACATATTCATGCACCACTTATTCACATAACGGGAATTCAAACAAAATTCAAACAAACAAAAAACAACAAAAGAAAAGAATATGTACATAGTGTAGGGAAAAACCCCATATTTTCATTGAAAATAATGTTTTAAGTCTTGGCCATTGACAGGGAGAGATTTAATCTTCCCATCCATTGATTGAATATGATACATGTGTTGGCCAACATTTTCATGCACCATGAAAGACTCAATCCATAGGTACTGAAACTTAGTGTGTTTGAATTTGTCCTCATGGGCTTTGTCCCACTTTAGTACTAAGTCACCCACATTGAAGATGTTTTCCCCTGTAGACTTCTTGTCGAACCACCTCTTGATATGATTTTGGTAAAGTGAAAATTTTCTTTATCTTTCAACCTTTCTTCCTCTAGCTTGTGAAGGGTGTCCATCCTACATTGAGCTAACCTACATGGCTTGCCTTAGGATTCTTGTGAGACTTGGAGAGTAGGAAAGTAGATGTTTGGTAGGAGGCTAGATTCTTTACGTACACAAGGAAGTAAGGATAGGTTTTCAGGGAAGGTTTCAGCATGACTCTGGTAGCCCATAAGGCATTTATCAAAGCAGAGTGCCAATTTCGCTTCTCAGAGAATATGGTCTTTTTTATAATACATATCCAATTCTTATTCATTGATTTAGCAAGACCATTCCATTGCAGAAAATAATTAGTTGAGTGTTTAAATATGATACCATTTTCTAATGAAAAATCATAGAGTGTTAATGATGAACAATATGTTGCATGATCAAAAACAAGTGAAGTGGGAACATCGAACTTGGAAATGATGTTCTGCTACAAAACAATGATGACTTCCTGATCATTCACCTATTTGAGATCAACTGTTTTTGTCCACCACGTGAAGTAATATGAGGCAGCTAGGATTTAGTGGTGCTACTTTGATGAGTGTGGAAATTTTTTCCCAATAATGTCCAAGCCCCACAGTTCAAAAGGTTCTTCCACTACAATGGGCTATAGTGGGGCAACTTAATTCTTGTTTCTACTGGCACACCTTTGATAGAAAAAACACTTATAGGCATAATCATGATCATCTCTGAATAATGTAGGCATGAAAAATCCATCCTGCATAACCTTATGCGATATAGTTTTTTCTACAAAGTGTCCCTTGATTGGTCTGTTGTGGAGATCACACAATATATTTTCTAAATCATGTGCTCCCAAATAGCTGAGAAGTACTCCACTATGGTGCTTTCTGAAAAACACCCCATGCAACAACTAATGGGATAATGCTTTAAGTCTAAGTACCCTCTTTTACAATGCAAAAATATTGGGAGGGAACTATGTCATGCTCAAGGTATTGATGCACATCCACATACCAAGAGTTTATGCTTGTAGTGGGGAGGTTTTCTCAATTTCTTGCTCCCATCCTGAAATATCTTCTTCTTCCTCCCCCACATTTACTGCTTTTTTTTCCATTAGTAGAGACCATGGCCCTTGATAGTGTGAACTGGATTGATTTGTATATCGCACTCTTGTAACCCAGTCATATAGTTAGGTCTCTTCCACCCAGCTCTTGTTTAACAAGCATTGATCTGATAACTCAGTGTGGGACAAAGATAACACAATTATTTTTCAATAGATAGGGCTGAAATGCTTTACCACATTGTATACTACATAAGCCTATTTTCCATGGTAGGATAGTTTTTCCTTGCAGACTTGTGATCATGAAGGAGATAGGTCTCTCATTGTTCAATTAATCCATCTGAGTTAGTACATAAATAAGAGAGTTGTTTTTGAGGTGAAACTGTAGAGAAAGAAATATTTATTGAAGTCTGGGTTATACAATGTGGGTGCTTTTGTTGTATCCTACTTAATATGCGAAAACACATATTTTTTTATTTTATCCCATTTGTAGATGACATCTTTCTTCACCAACTCTTGTATTTGTTTGGAAATTTGGGCATAGTTAGAGATGAACTTCCGGAGGAAATTGATTTTCCCTGAGAAATACTGCATGGCCTTCTTATTCACTGGGAAGGGAATTTGCATGATTGACCTAACCCTATCTAGGTTTACCTTAGTCCCACTCTTAGCAATGATGTTTCCCAAGAGATTACCCTCAGATACTGTGAATATACGTTTCTTGGGATTTAAGGATATCCTGTACCTGTGACATAACTCAAAATTATTCTTTAAGTGGCGTATGTGGTTTGACCTTTGTTTTGAGAAAACTATTACATCATCACGATAGACCATTATGCTTTGCCCAATGAGTCCATGGAAAGTGATGTCCATAACATGTTTTAATGTTGCACCAACATTGATTATCCCAAATGGTATTCGTCTGAATGCGAACGTGCCCTACTTCATTCAGAACGGGTCTTAAGTTTGTTAGGCTTCGTAACCAGAACCTGGTTGTATCTGGAGTAACCATATAATAGAGAAAACAATTTAGACCCCAATACTATTTCCAATATTTGTTCCATGGGTGACACTTGGTAGTTTTCCTTGTCTGAGTAGTGGTTGAGATTTCAAAAATCTACACATTGGAAATTTCCCTAGACTTCATCCTTAACAGCACCAAATTTGAAACTTACTTTGAATGTCACACTCTGTATATGATCTGGGCATCCAATAATTTTCTCAACGCTTTCGAATAAGAGGCTCAAGAAATGTATGTACTTTCCTTAGCTTCTGTTGGAATGGATTAGACCCTTCCTTTAATGGTATCACAAGCTAGATGATTCATGTGCCATATGTCTTGAGTTCATCATACATCCATCCAAGAACCTAATAGTACTTCTTGAGTAAGAGGATAAAGGCTTGTCACTCTTGTGGTGGGAAACAAGTATCAAGATTGACATATTTCGGATCCTTATCTATTCCCAAGTTAATCTGCTTATGCGACAGTGTGGAACTATGGGTCTTAGCATTGACAGGTCCCCAAAAGTGATTCTGTAGGTCATAAGACTTTTCCAACAATACCACACCCTTGGGGATGAGATTTCCTTTGCTTGCACTAACTTCATCCTGCAATGCCTTTTCATGTGTGTCCTCATCGATCACTACATCTTTAAATACATTAGTGTTCGCCTTTAAGCACAATATCTACTGGTTATCATAAAAAATTCATAAGTTAGTGATATTATTGGGGATGAAAGGCTTACAATGAATTTCAACAGAAAAATGTCCCTCAATGGTGAAAACCTAGTAGCAACATTTTCTAATGAATCTGTAGCTGCATTACACATTATTTGAACATAAATGGCATTGAAAGTTTGGAAATGTGAAATAAGATGCCATACCTCTTGTTGATAACTTACAAGATAAGGTGACACACAATGTATGATGTTACATACCTGTCGTACTACAATTTCTGAGTCACCTACTACTTTCAGGAGGGAAACATTGAGGTTAATGGCCTCTTGTAAGCTGACAATGAGTGTTTCATACTATGCAGTGTTGTCCGTGCACTCAAATTCCGAGCGACTAGAGATAAATTACTTTCTTTGTAGCAGGTCTATTAAAATGCAACTAGCTCTATATCCCTCCTACATTTTGGAGCCATCGAAGTAAATAGTTAAAATATCATATGTACAGGGGCTGGGAAATACACTAGTACTTCTACAACTACTGCTAAGTATACAAAGTTCATTATCACTAGTTGGACAAGGAAGGAGATCCAACTATTTATTGGTGGGACTAGAGATGGCTATGCAAGATAACACCCCAGTAGAGTTTCAAGGAAGAAATTTCCGAAAAGAATCCTTTAAAACCCATTGTTTCATTATGTCCATTAAAGGGAGTCATAATGTGTATCATATATCTCTCTGATTATACCTAGCTTTGATTATTTCTACTCCTATATGGAATGCCATAGATGTGAGTAGTATGTGGGAAGGTATCAGTGTAGCTTATTAGACCGGTCTCTCCTGAAAAACACTCTGTATGCTTCCTAAATGTCAACAATCACTATGTTGATGCATTAGTGGACTCATCCATCAAATGATACGCAAACGATGACATCTCTAAGTTAAGAAATTTCCTAGGCATGGGTCTTGTCCAGCTAAATAATTTTTTCATCTATTTATCCCATTTAGAATTGATTTTATTAGCAATAGATAATGGCATTACGTTCACTGATGCACTAGAATAAACCAAGAAATTGTGTAATTGAAATTGAATATTTCGAAAGTTAACAAGAAAGGTGGGTAGAATGTAACTGTATCGATCATTAGAGCATTGCATATGGATTTGAGAGAACCATACGACTTATCATATTCCTTATCTGAAGAGGTGGCATTGCCTGTAGAGGTCTTCCCAAGTGCCGATAAGAGGATGTCCCACTGGCTTGTGATATTTGTTTCGCATGATCAACTATGTTGTAGTCCACAACGAGAATAATGGGCGGGGTGTCTAGGGATAGAAATTGGTTTTTAGTTTCCAGAGTGATGGTTCTATCCTTACTTCTGACGGAAACACTTTTTGTTGATACTAATTTCCTATACTTTCTCTAAGTTTTATGTGCTGGGTTAGCCGATGGGTTTATTTTACTCAAGATATTTTCTTCAAAGTTTTGTTTCAAAAACTCAATTGTAGTGGTCGACCCTTGGCTTTGGAAGTTGTATCGGTTGGTCTACTTCTAGTCCAGACCGTTACTCGAAGGATGCTTATCGGCAATACTCTTTTGGGATGTGAATATACAGCTAAACATGTTCACTGCATTCTCGACTCATAGAGTTTCATCGGCCGCAGTAGCTTCTTGATTTTCCTCTGTAGGCTTAGTCTACTCTTTAGCCATTTCCGAATCAACAAGCTGTGTAGAAACCATGCTCATTGCTTGATTCCATTATGGGCACATCTTATCTGAATGATGTTCTTGATGAAACATGCAAAATATATTGATTTGTGCCCAACTTATCAATATTCAACATGACATTGGATCTTTGCGCATACTTTTTCGGTTGGTTGCTTCTACTACTAGAAGTTGTAGTCCTTATAAACAAGTTGAATCTATGAGGCCTGCTGCTCATAGTGGTATTGCTTGACCTTTGTATAATCTCTTCCATTTCATTAGACAAATACTTGACAAGACGAGTCAAGCTTTCAAGATCAGATGGTTCTTTCTCTTTGGCCCTACTCACAGAGGCCTGAGACCTCTTACCCGTGTCATTGTAGTCTTTTATTGGTTCATTGTCTGAGATGACTTTGATTTCATGAAAGTCATTCTCAATAGAAATAGCCTCTTCAAAAAGAAAAAAATTAGTGTTTGTTTTGTAGTACACTTCACAAACTGTACAATTCTTGGTGGTAATGTAGACGTGTAGTAAGATATGGTGATGGAGTCATGAGCTTTCATGTTTTCTATAAATTTTTTCAAAATGAAATTGAACCTATGGTTGAAATATTTCATTTTTTCCTTTTTCTCCGTATTAATATGTTGAGATTGCAACAAGATGATGGAGCTTAGTGAAAAGAGTCGCCTTCACTAAGTGGGCCCGCAGGCTATTTTTGGCGCAAGTCTATTTTTAGACTATGTCTATTTTTAGACATATGGATCATGTCTATGGATTGCAGGTTGCTGTTTATGGATGATTGATCAAGTTGAAAAATAGATGGACTTCTATTTTTAGACCACAGCGGAGTGACACCACAGCGGAGTGACTGCTCAGTCTAAATATAGAACAGTCAAATATTATTAGCTC